>QEPC01001417.1:846878-857708 GCA_003113815.1 Sphenodon punctatus
ACCACGGACCGTGGTGAAACTCGCAGCCCCACAGATGTGACAGGGACCGCACTACCGCCCGGGGCCAACCGGAGAGAATACGGGCCGGGGGAACCCAACAGCTGTGACGTGGTGGCGAGAACCGCGGTGGGAGCCCCACAAGGCACTGGGGTTACGCGGACACAAACATGGCTGTCGGAGGGCAAACGAAGCCAAAGATGGTGGAGGGCCCCAGTCAAGGAAGGGAAACACAAAGGGAGGGGATGGAGGGAGCGTCAGTGCTCGTAAACAGCAGCTGCACGGAAGGCACGTGCACTTCAAAATGAGAAGCGCACACACACAAACGAAGCAGCACATCCACACAACAAAGGGGAGCCGAGCAGGAGGGCAGAGGGAGGCACACACCAGGGGGGGACAGGGAACACCCCGTCCAGTCAGATGTACGGGAGGAGGGGGGATAGCGAGGGGCCGGCACGGGCAGCCCACCAGGAGGGGGAGGGTGCAGGAGCCCAGCGGGAAGGAGAAGGGGGACCCAGCAGCCCAAGGAGACAGGAGGCAACACAAAGCACAGTGAAGCACAACAGGTGTTTATTGAGAACAAAAGCGGCACTGGCCAGGCGCAGAGCCATGCAGAGTGGGAGCACGCGGGGCCAGGGAGTGGAAGATGGGGCAGCAGCAGGGGGGCACAGGGCCCAGTACGGGAGGGGGGAACCAGCACTATGACCCACCACAGAGACAGGGTCTGATGGGGAAACACACCCAGTGCACGAGGGGAGACACCGGACGAAGGCATGGAAAACCTCCCACCTGCCTGCCCGGATGAGGAAGGACCTTGGGGGCCCCCAGACACACTCCACAAGGCAGCCAGGTGGCCGGTGGAAGGCGGGGCCACGGTCGAGGGCCACCAAGGCTGGGGAGAAGGCCCTGCCCCATGGAACAGGGGCTGGAGAGCAGGGCGCAGGGGTGGGGGAGGCAGCTCACGGAGACAGAGGGCTGTCAGTGACACATCCACAGGAGACCACACACAGAGGGTTCCGGGGCGGCGGCAGCAGGTCTCAGGAGAGAGGGCAACAGGCAGGCAGGCGGAGGCAGGGCACAGGGGGTGCAGCCGTCCCAAGAGCCAGCAGGCATTGGCGCGAGCACCCAGGCCACAGTCAGAAAGCAGGTGCTGAGGAGGCAGCCAGATGTCAGATGGGCCCGGAACGCCCTACACCCAGATGCAGGGGCTCCCATCGGGTGGAGGGGGCGGTAACAACAGCAAGTACACATAGCGGGGCCATTGCCACAGTCCCTGGCAGAAACCGCGCCCGGCCATGTGGAAGCAGATCAGGTAGAAGGTCTCGAAGGGATCTGCACAGCTCATCCCAAGTTGCACATCAGAGCGGCTGCACACCTCCAACAGGGCTGCCAGCTCTGGCCTGGGGGGGTGGGGGCAAGACATAATCAGCTGCAAGGGACCAGGGCAGGTGGGACAGCTCCAGCAGATTGCAGTAGGCAGCCCCGCGGGAGCACGAATTCCCATGGGCACCCGTCACGCTGATGAAGTAGGATACGTCCACGGCAGGGCCACCCTCATACAGGCAGGTTGCATATCCCGGGAAGGCACACACACACAGACCGGAGGCCATCTCAGCAGGACTCCATGCTGCAAGGCCCCCCAGCGTGTCCGGTAAGCACCCCTCAGGGAAGGGGGCGAGCCCCAGCTCCTCACAGTGCATGCAGCAGTCGCCAGCGGTCACGACATAGCCAAAGCACAACATACCAAAGCTCAGGCACTGATAGGCATCCGGCCGGGTGGGCACAGAGTGCAGGCAACGCTGAACGATGGGTGAACGCCACAGGTCACAAAGGGCCATGCTCTTGCGAGCGCTCCAGGCTCAGACAGAGCCCCCGGAGCCTCTGAGCAGGACCTCGGGCTGAGATGCAGCTGCCATGGTACAGCTCCTGGCGGGTCTGAGCCACAGCGACCGTGGGGGCAGCATGGGATGCGGGGTGGGGGGGCTGGACAGGCAGACAGGGGCTGCCAAGGCCGACAGCAGGACGGGAACAATGGGGCTGCTGTGGAGGGATGCAAAGGGAGTGGGCAGCGCACAGCTGCCAGATGCAAGGCTGGACAGCTCCACACATACACACCTGCTAGTGGAGATACGAACGACAGCATGCACATGCACAGGGAGAAGCAGCGGGCTGGGTGTCAAGGCCCCAGTCCCGGAGGGCCGCCCAGGGTACCCCTGATGTTGGACCATAATTAGTACTTTGGGGTGGGGCTCACAACTGTGGCGTGCCTGGTGCGGGACGTCTGTGAGGCTGTGGAGGGGGTATGCACCTATATGAAATAAAGCCCTCGGACAGGTTCAGGTGTGTCTACGACCATTTATTGTGCTCCCCCGGTCCTGCCCCATACCCCGGTACACCCGTGTGCCCTTGTGCCCTTCCCCCATCCCACCCCCCTCAGTGTTGCCAGGTGTCCCCTCCCTTCCCCATCCCCTATGCTTCCCTGCCCCTCCCCCTTCCCCTGGTGCCCCTTGGCCAGCCCCTTCCCCTTCCAACTGGGATGGCCGAGGCTACTGACCCCCCCTCGTCCAAGGTGAAGGAGGAGGTGCTGTCAGCCGGCAAGGCCGGGGGAACTTCCCCTGCCCCCTGTCCACCACCCCTGGGGGACCCCTGCCCCTCCCCCCATGCGCTGCCTGTGACCGTATCAGGACCTGGCAGCCCGGCTGCTGGCATCTCTGCTGTGGGGGAACAGGTCCCCGGATCCATGGTCCCTGATGCTGTTGGAGAGGTGGGGGTTGCGGTGCTGGCAGGGCCTGTGGTGCAGCCGGTGGGGGTGGAGGGGGCACGTGTCCGGGCGCTGGCACGGCACCTGGCGGGGCTGCTGCCATGATGAAGTCACTCAGAGCTCCAGCCTGCAGGAGGAGGGATGTGCCCTGCTCCAGGGAGTGGTCTAGTTTATAACCAAGGTCCATGGCCCGGCGGTCCTGCTGGTCCAAGTGGGCCTGGAGTGCCTCCAGTTGGTGGTTCATGTCCCACCTCAGCATCCACTGCTCCTTTCTCATCTCCGCCACCAGCACCTGGTCCCTCCCCTCCACCCGTTGCAGTGCCCTCGTTGTCCCCTCCTCCAGTCGGTTGATGGCCACCAGCATCTCCTCCGCCTGCTGTGTGCTGCTGACCATGAGCTCCTGCACGAGGTCCTGCCTGCGCACCCACATTCGGTGCTCCCACATCCTCTGGGCGGGCGGTACTGGTGGCCCATGGCCACGGCCCTCCGGTGCTCGGTGTGACTCTGTGGAGCGATAAATGGGTTGGTTCATCATGTGGGGTGCCGTTCCCCAGCCCCCCTCCCATCTCCGTGCTCTGGGCGCTCCTTCCCCCCGGGATGGGCACCACCCGCCTCCTGTGCCACTCCCTTTGCCCATGCCCTATCCCTGCTTTTGGGGCTGTGGGGGACAGAAGGCTGCCATCCCCTTCCACCACCTTAGCCCCCCCTCCCCTTGGGGTCCGTGCGTGTGCCCTGCCTTGCCCTTACCTGCTCCATCGGTGAGAAGCGCACACACACAAACGAAGCAGCACATCCACACAACAAAGGGGAGCCGAGCAGGAGGGCAGAGGGAGGCACACACCAGGGGGGGACAGGGAACACCCCGTCCAGTCAGATGTACGGGAGGAGGGGGGATAGCGAGGGGCCGGCACGGGCAGCCCACCAGGAGGGGGAGGGTGCAGGAGCCCAGCGGGAAGGAGAAGGGGGACCCAGCAGCCCAAGGAGACAGGAGGCAACACAAAGCACAGTGAAGCACAACAGGTGTTTATTGAGAACAAAAGCGGCACTGGCCAGGCGCAGAGCCATGCAGAGTGGGAGCACGCGGGGCCAGGGCGTGGAAGATGGGGCAGCAGCAGGGGGGCACAGGGCCCAGTACGGGAGGGGGGAACCAGCACTATGACCCACCACAGAGACAGGGTCTGATGGGGAAACACACCCAGTGCACGAGGGGAGACACCGGACGAAGGCATGGAAAACCTCCCACCTGCCTGCCCGGATGAGGAAGGACCTTGGGGGCCCCCAGACACACTCCACAAGGCAGCCAGGTGGCCGGTGGAAGGCGGGGCCACGGTCGAGGGCCACCAAGGCTGGGGAGAAGGCCCTGCCCCATGGAACAGGGGCTGGAGAGCAGGGCGCAGGGGTGGGGGAGGCAGCTCACGGAGACAGAGGGCTGTCAGTGACACATCCACAGGAGACCACACACAGAGGGTTCCGGGGCGGCGGCAGCAGGTCTCAGGAGAGAGGGCAACAGGCAGGCAGGCGGAGGCAGGGCACAGGGGGTGCAGCCGTCCCAAGAGCCAGCAGGCATTGGCGCGAGCACCCAGGCCACAGTCAGAAAGCAGGTGCTGAGGAGGCAGCCAGATGTCAGATGGGCCCGGAACGCCCTACACCCAGATGCAGGGGCTCCCATCGGGTGGAGGGGGCGGTAACAACAGCAAGTACACATAGCGGGGCCATTGCCACAGTCCCTGGCAGAAACCGCGCCCGGCCATGTGGAAGCAGATCAGGTAGAAGGTCTCGAAGGGATCTGCACAGCTCATCCCAAGTTGCACATCAGAGCGGCTGCACACCTCCAACAGGGCTGCCAGCTCTGGCCTGGGGGGGTGGGGGCAAGACATAATCAGCTGCAAGGGACCAGGGCAGGTGGGACAGCTCCAGCAGATTGCAGTAGGCAGCCCCGCGGGAGCACGAATTCCCATGGGCACCCGTCACGCTGATGAAGTAGGATACGTCCACGGCAGGGCCACCCTCATACAGGCAGGTTGCATATCCCGGGAAGGCACACACACACAGACCGGAGGCCATCTCAGCAGGACTCCATGCTGCAAGGCCCCCCAGCGTGTCCGGTAAGCACCCCTCAGGGAAGGGGGCGAGCCCCAGCTCCTCACAGTGCATGCAGCAGTCGCCAGCGGTCACGACATAGCCAAAGCACAACATACCAAAGCTCAGGCACTGATAGGCATCCGGCCGGGTGGGCACGGAGTGCAGGCAACGCTGAACGATGGGTGAACGCCACAGGTCACAAAGGGCCATGCTCTTGCGAGCGCTCCAGGCTCAGACAGAGCCCCCGGAGCCTCTGAGCAGGACCTCGGGCTGAGATGCAGCTGCCATGGTACAGCTCCTGGCGGGTCTGAGCCACAGCGACCGTGGGGGCAGCATGGGATGCGGGGTGGGGGGGCTGGACAGGCAGACAGGGGCTGCCAAGGCCGACAGCAGGACGGGAACAATGGGGCTGCTGTGGAGGGATGCAAAGGGAGTGGGCAGCGCACAGCTGCCAGATGCAAGGCTGGACAGCTCCACACATACACACCTGCTAGTGGAGATACGAACGACAGCATGCACATGCACAGGGAGAAGCAGCGGGCTGGGTGTCAAGGCCCCAGTCCCGGAGGGCCGCCCAGGGTACCCCTGATGTTGGACCATAATTAGTACTTTGGGGTGGGGCTCACAACTGTGGCGTGCCTGGTGCGGGACGTCTGTGAGGCTGTGGAGGGGGTATGCACCTATATGAAATAAAGCCCTCGGACAGGTTCAGGTGTGTCTACGACCATTTATTGTGCTCCCCCGGTCCTGCCCCATACCCCGGTACACCCGTGTGCCCTTGTGCCCTTCCCCCATCCCACCCCCCTCAGTGTTGCCAGGTGTCCCCTCCCTTCCCCATCCCCTATGCTTCCCTGCCCCTCCCCCTTCCCCTGGTGCCCCTTGGCCAGCCCCTTCCCCTTCCAACTGGGATGGCCGAGGCTACTGACCCCCCCTCGTCCAAGGTGAAGGAGGAGGTGCTGTCAGCCGGCAAGGCCGGGGGAACTTCCCCTGCCCCCTGTCCACCACCCCTGGGGGACCCCTGCCCCTCCCCCCATGCGCTGCCTGTGACCGTATCAGGACCTGGCAGCCCGGCTGCTGGCATCTCTGCTGTGGGGGAACAGGTCCCCGGATCCATGGTCCCTGATGCTGTTGGAGAGGTGGGGGTTGCGGTGCTGGCAGGGCCTGTGGTGCAGCCGGTGGGGGTGGAGGGGGCACGTGTCCGGGCGCTGGCACGGCACCTGGCGGGGCTGCTGCCATGATGAAGTCACTCAGAGCTCCAGCCTGCAGGAGGAGGGATGTGCCCTGCTCCAGGGAGTGGTCTAGTTTATAACCAAGGTCCATGGCCCGGCGGTCCTGCTGGTCCAAGTGGGCCTGGAGTGCCTCCAGTTGGTGGTTCATGTCCCACCTCAGCATCCACTGCTCCTTTCTCATCTCCGCCACCAGCACCTGGTCCCTCCCCTCCACCCGTTGCAGTGCCCTCGTTGTCCCCTCCTCCAGTCGGTTGATGGCCACCAGCATCTCCTCCGCCTGCTGTGTGCTGCTGACCATGAGCTCCTGCACGAGGTCCTGCCTGCGCACCCACATTCGGTGCTCCCACATCCTCTGGGCGGGCGGTACTGGTGGCCCAAGGCCACGGCCCTCCGGTGCTCGGTGTGACTCTGTGGAGCGATAAATGGGTTGGTTCATCATGTGGGGTGCCGTTCCCCAGCCCCCCTCCCATCTCCGTGCTCTGGGCGCTCCTTCCCCCCGGGATGGGCACCACCCGCCTCCTGTGCCACTCCCTTTGCCCATGCCCTATCCCTGCTTTTGGGGCTGTGGGGGACAGAAGGCTGCCATCCCCTTCCACCACCTTAGCCCCCCCTCCCCTTGGGGTCCGTGCGTGTGCCCTGCCTTGCCCTTACCTGCTCCATCGGTGAGAAGCGCACACACACAAACGAAGCAGCACATCCACACAACAAAGGGGAGCCGAGCAGGAGGGCAGAGGGAGGCACACACCAGGGGGGGACAGGGAACACCCCGTCCAGTCAGATGTACGGGAGGAGGGGGGATAGCGAGGGGCCGGCACGGGCAGCCCACCAGGAGGGGGAGGGTGCAGGAGCCCAGCGGGAAGGAGAAGGGGGACCCAGCAGCCCAAGGAGACAGGAGGCAACACAAAGCACAGTGAAGCACAACAGGTGTTTATTGAGAACAAAAGCGGCACTGGCCAGGCGCAGAGCCATGCAGAGTGGGAGCACGCGGGGCCAGGGTGTGGAAGATGGGGCAGCAGCAGGGGGGCACAGGGCCCAGTACGGGAGGGGGGAACCAGCACTATGACCCACCACAGAGACAGGGTCTGATGGGGAAACACACCCAGTGCACGAGGGGAGACACCGGACGAAGGCATGGAAAACCTCCCACCTGCCTGCCCGGATGAGGAAGGACCTTGGGGGCCCCCAGACACACTCCACAAGGCAGCCAGGTGGCCGGTGGAAGGCGGGGCCACGGTCGAGGGCCACCAAGGCTGGGGAGAAGGCCCTGCCCCATGGAACAGGGGCTGGAGAGCAGGGCGCAGGGGTGGGGGAGGCAGCTCACGGAGACAGAGGGCTGTCAGTGACACATCCACAGGAGACCACACACAGAGGGTTCCGGGGCGGCGGCAGCAGGTCTCAGGAGAGAGGGCAACAGGCAGGCAGGCGGAGGCAGGGCACAGGGGGTGCAGCCGTCCCAAGAGCCAGCAGGCATTGGCGCGAGCACCCAGGCCACAGTCAGAAAGCAGGTGCTGAGGAGGCAGCCAGATGTCAGATGGGCCCGGAACGCCCTACACCCAGATGCAGGGGCTCCCATCGGGTGGAGGGGGCGGTAACAACAGCAAGTACACATAGCGGGGCCATTGCCACAGTCCCTGGCAGAAACCGCGCCCGGCCATGTGGAAGCAGATCAGGTAGAAGGTCTCGAAGGGATCTGCACAGCTCATCCCAAGTTGCACATCAGAGCGGCTGCACACCTCCAACAGGGCTGCCAGCTCTGGCCTGGGGGGGTGGGGGCAAGACATAATCAGCTGCAAGGGACCAGGGCAGGTGGGACAGCTCCAGCAGATTGCAGTAGGCAGCCCCGCGGGAGCACGAATTCCCATGGGCACCCGTCACGCTGATGAAGTAGGATACGTCCACGGCAGGGCCACCCTCATACAGGCAGGTTGCATATCCCGGGAAGGCACACACACACAGACCGGAGGCCATCTCAGCAGGACTCCATGCTGCAAGGCCCCCCAGCGTGTCCGGTAAGCACCCCTCAGGGAAGGGGGCGAGCCCCAGCTCCTCACAGTGCATGCAGCAGTCGCCAGCGGTCACGACATAGCCAAAGCACAACATACCAAAGCTCAGGCACTGATAGGCATCCGGCCGGGTGGGCACGGAGTGCAGGCAACGCTGAACGATGGGTGAACGCCACAGGTCACAAAGGGCCATGCTCTTGCGAGCGCTCCAGGCTCAGACAGAGCCCCCGGAGCCTCTGAGCAGGACCTCGGGCTGAGATGCAGCTGCCATGGTACAGCTCCTGGCGGGTCTGAGCCACAGCGACCGTGGGGGCAGCATGGGATGCGGGGTGGGGGGGCTGGACAGGCAGACAGGGGCTGCCAAGGCCGACAGCAGGACGNATTATTTTTAGACAGGAATGGCCAGTTAGGAGATATCCTGTTCAGGAGATTCCAGGAATAGAGGCCCTCCATGTGGTGTTTTATTTGGCTGGGGGTAACCTGGGGGTGCTGCTGGTGTACCGGGCCCCTTCCTGCCTGGTTGCATCCCTTGCTGCTCTAGTGGAACTGGCCTCGGAGGTGGCGCTGGGCTCCCCTAGGATCTTGGTCCTGGGGGACTTCAACGCCCATGCCGATGCTGGTCTTGCAGGAGCGGAGCAGGAGTTCATGGCCGCCATGGCAACCATGGACTTGCCCCAAATTGTCAACTGCCCGACCCACATGGAGGGGCATACCCTCAACCTGGTCTTCTGTTCAGGCCTTGAGGTGGGTGATCCATTAGTGGGGGATGTCAGGATGACACCATAGTCATGGATGGATCATTATCTCCTACAGACCTGCCTCCCAGCAGACCACCTCCAGAAGGGGATGGAACCAGTTAGGTTGGTCTGCCCCTGGAGGCTGATGGAACCGCAGAGGTTCCAGGAGGCCCTGGAGGAGTTATCCCTAGACCCTGACAGCCACACTGTCAATGAGCTGGTACAGTTCTGGAACACCTTGATGGAGGCAGCCATCAACAGGGTGGCTCCGAAACGTCCCCTGCCTCCGCTTCGTCACTGCAGGGCCCCGTGGTTTACCATGGGGCTGCGGGGTATGAAGCAGGCAGCTAGGAGACTAGAGCGACGCTGGAATCGGACTCGCTCTGAATCCGACTGTCTTCTCCATAGGGCCCATTTGAGGTCCTATGTTGAGACTGTGAGGGCAGCGAAGAAGGAATTATTTGCTGCTCTTATAGCGTCTGTGAAGTCACGCCCGGCGGAGCTATTTCGGATGGTTCGGGGGCTGGTTAGTCCAGCTTCCCTCCACTTGGATGGGGACTTGTCCCAGGCCTGCTGTGAGCAACTTGCCACCTACTTCGCAGACAAGATTGCTCAGATCCAGAGCGACTTCGACACTGGATTGAAGGCAGTAAGTGAGGAGCGTGAGGTTGCAGAGGCCCCGTCTGGTCCATCTTCTTGGGTTGAGTTTCAGGAAATGACGCCAGCCAATGCGGTGGATGTCCTGGGGTCTGTTAGGGCCACCAGTTGTCAACTCAATTCATGCCTGTCCTGGTTGGTGAAAGCCTCCAGGGAGACGTTGGGGACGGTGCTGGCGAGGGCTATCAATGCGTCGCTTCGGCAGGGTAGATTGGCACCCAACCTTAAGCAGGCTGTGGTGCGTCCCCTGCTGAAGAAGCCATCTTTAGACATGGATGCTCTCGCCAGCTACCGCCCTGTCTCTAACCTTCCATTATTCCTCTCAGATAGAAGCCAGTGGGTGGTGCTACGGGAGCTGAAACATTGAGCCCCCAGGCCTTGACCTTTGGCGTTCTGCAGGGTTCCATTCTGTCTCCACTGTTATTTAATGTGTATATGCAGCCCCTGGGGGAGATCGTGAGACGGTTAGGGGTGTGTTGTCTCCAGTATGCTGATGACACGCAGCTGTACCTCTCTTTTTCAATGGACCCAGGTCCTGCTGTCTCTGTACTTTCCCAGTGTCTGGAGGCCGTGGCAGATTGGATGAGGCAGAGCAGACTGAAGCTGAATCCAGACAAGATGGAGGTGATGGTAGTGGGGAGGGCGAAGGAGGTGTCGATCCCCTCTATTGGGGGGGTCTGCCATCCAGTTGCCCAGCAGGTTCGGCGTCTGGGGGTGATTTTGGATGCGGACCTCCGCCTGGATCGGAAGGTGGAGGCAGTGGATAAAGCCGCCTTCCGCAAGTTGTATCTGGTGTGGAGGCTGCGCCCATACATCTCCAGCCCCAACCTGGTCACTCTCATCCATGTCTTCGTTACCTCAAGGCTCGACTACTGCAATGCGCTCTACGTGGGGCTTCCCTTAATATTGGTTCGGTGGCTGCAGCTGGTGCAGAATGTGGCGGCCCGTCTCCTTACAGGGACGGGTCACTGTGAGCATATTACACCAGTGCTCCGCTCTCTGCACTGGCTGCCTATAGCGTACCAAGCCAAGTTCAAGGTGTTAGCATTGGTATACAAAACCCTATACAGTATCGGCCCCTCTTATCGCAGGGACCGCCTCGCCTTCCATGACTCAGGACGAACCCTCCAATCCACTGGGGGCACACATCTGAAGGTCCCCCGTGTAAGGCGTGGGGCCACCATAGAGAGGGCGTTCTCGGTGATCGGGCCACAGTTGTGGAACTCCCTACCAAAGGAAGCCCGCCTGGCCCCAGGTCTGCTTGCCTTTCAGCGGGCATGCAAGACTTGGTTGTTTGCCCAGGCCTTTGGAGGGGAGGGGGGGGAGGGAGGGGTAAATGGGGGAGATTGGTGGGGTGGGGAATT
>QEPC01001417.1:862093-872808 GCA_003113815.1 Sphenodon punctatus
TGCGCTCTTCCCCATTCAGCTCCTGGCCTCTTCCTGGTTCCTCCCAACAGGGTCTTTCAGGGCGACGCAGCTGGATGATGTCATCTGGCTGCGCTGCTCTGGGAGGCCCTGTTGGGAGGGGCCAGGAAGAGGCCAGGAGCTGAATGGGGACGAGCGCACTGGAGCAGCTGCTGCCGGCTAAGTAAATTAATTTTTTTAACCGGGGGGAGGCAAGCCCTGCAGGCTGGGGAGGAGAAGCCCTGAGAGTTGGTTTATTCCCCTCCCCCTGTGGAATCTCCTGTCCCGCATCTCCCCAGCGCAGGCTACAAATTCTGCACTGGGGTAAGCGGGGCAGGAGATTCTGCGGGGGGAGGGGAATTCCACGGGAAATCTGCGAATTGCAGACCCACGTTTCCCTCGGGGCCCTGCCCATAGTCATGCAAGCAAAAGTTTGGGAATCCCTACTTCGAGGGGCACTGTGATAGGTTGGGGCTTGTGGAGTAATAGGATTCTGTTCATCAGTCCATCCACATAAAGAAACAATTTTCTCAGAGTGCTCTTTGGCTCTTTCTCTCCCAGAGTGTATGCTTCATCTTTCTCTCTCAATGAAGTTTTTTACCCAGTTCTGCTGATTTCCCCTGCAACCTATGCAACTTACGTTTAATCAGAAATGTTTAAATAGTCTCTGATTATAAATCCAAAGGACACAAATCAAGGTCCCATTAAAAAATAATTTTTTTTAAAATCTCTAGAAATATATACACTTTAAAATGAAAGTTGAGCTTGGTTCTAAATTAAATTTCTTCTTTCGTTGTGCAGACTTGATGAATAAAATTAATATTTCCCCTATGTCTCCATTACCTCATTAATTATAAGTGTTCCCAGCGCAGATTTGAAATCCAAGCTTTGCTGTATTTATAAGTGTTAAACTAGCCTGAATGACAGCTCCTAATCTTCTCTTTAAGAGAAAGCTAGATCTGGCCCATTGCAGAACAACTTGGCATATACCAAACGTGATGCTTTAGCTCTTGGATGATTTCACAAGTTAGCTTGAAGAAAGTGCCTTATCCGCCCCCACCCATGCACTTCCCCAGCCTGCTAGAGAAGAGCTGAGTGTGATCAGTGACCTTCTCTCTAACTCCATTTCCTTTTTCTTTCCAGTTTCTTTACTCTGTGATTTCTGCACTAATATCTCCTTACGTGCAAGGATTCGGAAGCATTAGATGCACGGACCCTTTCAAATGGATCTTGCTTTGTCAGAGAGATTAGATTTAATAAGGATTTGTTTAAGCAGAGGGAGTTCTAGCACTCTCAGGGAATTAAAATCTTAACTCTCTTCTTTCAAGCACTGAAGCCAAATGTTGAGTGAAATCTTGCTGCCTATTGGCTTTTGGAATTGATGTGGCCATGTATGTTTGCCTAGCACTGGGAAAAGAGCAGGGGTCCAGGCTCTCCTGACTTTATGGCACAAGCCTGGAGGACTGACAGCTTATTTATTTATTTTATTTTATTTTATTTTATTTATTTATTTATATTTATTGGCCGCCCCCCCCCCCCCATGCCTACAGCATCCTGGGGCAGCTTATAACAAATAAAACAATAAAAAACACATTAAAACATCATCAAATGTATATAATTAAACACCCACCCACCCCCCTTGGTCCTTAATCCACATTTCTGCTGTGAGGTCTACAAGTACCTTGCAAGCATGAACGGTGCAAGCAGCTAGTGCCTCTTGGGAGGTAGGTAAGTGTGGCTGCATCCCATCTTCAGGTGTAGAAGTTGACATCATTGAAGTGTGTAGGGCTGAATGAAAAGCCCTTTTCCTGAGATATCTTGGGAGACTTTGTGCCAGGGTCTGAGATCTCACTGAGATCTCAGCCCCGGTATGAAACCCCATAAAATATTGCATTAAAAAAAACAAAAACCCAAAATTACTGCACATGCACAAAATGGCAACCAGGCCACTCTGCACATACACAGCCCTTTCCCAAAATGGTGGCAGTAGCGTTGTTGCCATTTTGGAAAAGGGCAGCAATTCTGCACATGTGTGTCATCTGGCCTCGCTGCTGGCACTGGGGGGGGCCTCAGGCCCCATGGTCACAGTAGCGGGGGAAGCTCCTTGCTCCTCGGGTGGCAGGGGTGGCGCTGGACCCCGACATCACGGCACTCTCAGGGGCGCCTCCCCCAGCCCCAGTTGCCCCGGAAACTCCGGGAGACCGTCAGGGGGTGAGCAGGGCAGACTCTGATGCCGCAGGGGTGGCACCATGCCCCATGTGGCACTCCGCGAAGCTCGCAGCATGGCAGGGACCCAGTAGTATAAATGCCGGCGCTGGCACTGTCCCAGCACTGGTGAACAGAGCGCAGACCGGCCGTCTGAAAGCTAAGTGCATGTGGTTACTCTTTACCCTTGTAATATTGAGACATGTAGTGGGTGTTGCGATTCCTTTCTGCCTTCCCTGAAGATAGCGAGACATGACGCGAGTGACTGTGTGAGTGTGTGAGTGAGCGCTTGGGAATGTGAGAGTGTGGATCCCTTCCCCCCCCCAACCTGGGAATCCCTCCACCTTCTCCGTGATCAAGCCCTGCCCTTCTCCCCCTCCAGGCCAGGTGTCCTCCCCGGTTCTCCCCCACAATTCTTATCACAGTCTCCCCTTCCCTTCCTCCTAGTGTGGGCCTTGAGTGTGAGCGAGGCAAACGGCGTGGGCCCTTGTCCTGCCTTTTGTCCTCTGAATCCTATGATGATAGGCCTGGTCTCTGTAAGAATCTTTGGCCCAAACACTATCCTGACGGACCTTTACCTGAGCATTTATAAACAGAGGAGGTGCCCAGGACACCAGGCGTGTGCACAGAGTGTGATGGTGTGTGTTGTCCCCCTTCCCTACCTGACAGATTCACCATCATCTGTCCTTCCCCTTTGGGGGTGGGGGTATGGATCTAGTAGGTGAAATGGTGTAGCTTGTTAGAGCAGTCTGCTCCTTGGCCTTGGAAGTCAAGAACCTACAGGACAGACATAAGGAGCTGGCAACTGCGGTAGCGCAGGTGGCCGTCCCTGCCGGGGCTGCAGGAAGAGACCCCCTGCCCCCCCCGTGGCACCTCCAGTGGTGGCACCGGCTGCAGCAGTGGCTCCATGGGAACCTAGGGGACGCCACATAGATAGGTTTGCGGGGGGTCGCAAGGTCTTTCAGGGCTTCCTAGCTCTGTGCAAACTTACCTTTACCCTCCAACCAACCAATTATGCTACTGACACCCTTAAGGTGGTGTTCATCATAGGGAATCTGGGAGGGGTGGCCCTTGAGTGGGTGACCGCCTTGTTAAAGGGAGACAGCCCCTTGTTAAATAATTATGGGGATTTTGTGAAAGAGTTCACCTTCCTCTTTGACCACCCCCATCATGTTAAGGATGCAGAGACAGCTGTCCTATCCCTGAAACAAACTAAAGGAGGGCTTCGTGAGTATATTACCCAGTTCCAGCAATTGGCCTTGGAACTGCGGTGGCCAAATGAAGTCTTGAAGGTGATGTTTTGATGAGGGTTAAGCGAAGAGCTTAATGACCAACTCGCCTTCACTGCCTTGCCAGACACATGGAAGAAAGTAGCTAATTTGGCCCTACAAATCAATGATCACCTGTTGGAGAGGCTCAGGGAATGGCGACAAGACTCCTGTCCGTCTCCACCCCGACCATCGTTTTCCCCACCGGTGTCTCTGGGGACTTCGAGGCTGAGCGACCCTGAAACTATGCAGCTGGGAGCCTCACGAGACCCAGTAACCACTGATGAACAAGAGCAGAGAAGGAAGGCTCAGGCATGTTTTTACTGTGGAGATTCAACACATTTCATCAATTATTGCCCCGCACTCCTGTCTGAATGGAGGAAGCAGGGAAATGGCAAAGGCTGGGATGGACAGGGGCCGCCCTGGCCATAACCCGTATTCCCTCGACCCTCGGAACTCCACCAGCTCACCTTCGAGTGCCAGTGACCCTGACCCTCAGACCCCAGCACTCTCAAGTAGTTTGGGCATTGATTGACTGGTGCATTGAGGCCTTGGTCCAAACATGGGCCATTCAGATGACAAGGAAAGGGCAACCTGAGGTGGTGCAGTCAATCGATGACTCCTCTTTAATATCTGGACCCATAGTAACTCAGACATGCCACCTGCACCATTGGAACAGTATTGATGTTTGATATCATTTGTACCCCATATTTTTTAATTGTACTGGGGCTTTCTTGGTTAGGGACACACGACCCTCAAATTAGCTGGACCACTAAACAGTTGTCCTTTGTATCAGTCTACTGTAAATGCACTGGCCATCAAGCACAACCCTGCATCATTGGAATGACGAGGACAAGCACCGTAGCTGAGCCAACTCCTCCCTGGCTTCCGGAGGAATATGCCACCTTTGTGGATGTATTCACCAAGAAACAAGCTGCAGCATTACCACCGCACCAGTCTTATGACTGCCCCGTTGACCTGGTCCTGGGAACAGAACCACCCTTCAGCCACATCTACACCTTGGCGGTCCCGGAATTAACAGCCTTGCAGCAATACCTGAATGAAAGCTTTTGGAACAGATTCATCCGTCATTCTTGTTCTCCCACTGGGGCCCCCATCTTTCTTGTACCCAAGAAGAATGGGGGGCTCCGGCTATGTATTGACTATCGAGGCCTCAACAAGATCACCATAAAGAACCGATATCCCCTCCCCTTGATTCCAGAACTATTAAAGCATCTGCAAGGGGCCTGTATTTATACAAAGTTGGACTTACACGGGGCATACAACTTGGTCCGAATGCGAGATGAATGGAAGACTGCGTTCCATACCCGGTATGACCATTATGAGTACTATGTCATGCCGTTCGGCCATGCCAATGCTCCCGCTACGTTTCAGCATTTCATCAATGACATCTTTCGTGATTTATTGGACATCTTCGTTATTGCGTATCTTGATCATATCTTGATTTATTCATCCTCCGTGCAGCAACATGTAGATCATGTCCGTCAGGTTCTCCAATGGCTATGAGAACATTGGCTATACTGCGACGGGGGAGAGGTGTACATTTCATCTGACCTCTGTTGACTTCATAGGCTTCGTTATCAATTCCATGGGAATCAAGATTTATTTATTTATTTATTTTACACATTTGTTAGTCGCCCCCCATGCCAATGGCATCCTGGGGCGATGTACAGTTTAATAAAAAACATCCATAAAAATAGAATTAAAAACATTTTAAAGCACACAACAATTTAAAAAACAAAACAGGGTCGGGAAAATAGATAAAAATAAAAAGGTAGGGAAGAGCTAAAACCCTAACACCCTAACCCTCCCTCCCTCCCTCCTCCCCAAAGGCCTGGATGAACATCCAGGTTTTACAAGTCCGCCGGAATGTCAAAAGGCTTGGGGCCAAGCGAGCTTCCTCCGGGAGGGAGTTCCAAAGATGCGGCCCGACTACCGAGAATGCCCTCTCCATTGTGGCCCCCCGCTTAACACGGGGGACCTCCAAGAAGGTACCCCCGGCAGACCAAAGGAACCTCTCTGGGACGCGGAGGGCGAGGTGGTCCCTGAGATATGAGGGGACCAGACCGTGAAGGGCTTTATAGATCAATACCAATACCTTGAACCTGGCTCGCACGCTATTGGCAGCCAGTGCAGAGTCCGGAGCACAGGTGTTATATGCTCCTGATGACCCGTTCCAATCAGGAGCCAGGCCACTGCATTCTGCACTAGCTGCAGCCTCTGGACCAGGAACAAGGGCATCCCCACATAGAGCGCATTGCAGTAGTCCATCCTCGAAGTGACAAAGTCATGGATGAGGGAGGTCAGGTCTGGCCCGGAGACGTATGGATGCAGCCACCGCACTAGCTACAACTGGTGGAAGGCAGCCTTCACCACCACTTCCACCTGTTGATCCAGGTAGAGATACGAGTCCAACACCACCCCCAGACTCCGGACCTGCTGAGCTATCGGAGGGCAAACCCCCCCAAGATGAATGCACAAAAGGTAGAGGTCCTACTGCATTGGTCTCCGCTGAAGATGGTGAAAGCACTGCAATGCTTCTTAGGGAGCACGAATTATTATAGACAGTATATCCCCAATTATGCAGAGATCACGACGCCCTTGACTCACCTCTTAAAAAAGAACTGCATGTACTCCTGGGGTCCTGAACAGCAGCACAGCTTTGCTTATCTCAAGCGTGCCTTCACGATGGCACCACTCCTTCAACATCCTATCTTTGAGAGACCTTTTCACATTGAATCAGATGCCTCCAGTGAAGCCCTCAGAGCAGTTCTATTTCAGGAGCATACCAGCACCAAACAGCTACTCCCTTGTGTGTAATACTCCTGCCAATTGACCCCAGCAGAACGCAACTACACAATTTTTTACCGTGAACTTTTAGCTATTAAGGTTGCCTTTGCGACATGGAGGCACTACTTGGAAGAAGCTAAGCATCCTGTTACCATGATCATGGATCACAAAAACCTTACCTTCTTACAGACAGCACAGATAATCAATGACCGGCATGCACATTGGCCGTTGTTTTTTGCACGCTTTTCTTTTGTTATTCAATACCGACTGGACCACTTGAATACCCTAGCTGATGCATTCTCTCAATACCAC
The DNA here is from genome assembly GCA_003113815.1 of Sphenodon punctatus. Lineage (NCBI taxonomy): Eukaryota > Metazoa > Chordata > Lepidosauria > Sphenodontia > Sphenodontidae > Sphenodon > Sphenodon punctatus. The sequence goes on from QEPC01001417.1 coordinate 868,687, forward strand.
AAAGAGCGGAATACAGAGGACAAGAGATGAGGTGCGATTCTTGATCCCATGGTTTTTGTGGCCATGTATGTGTAGCTAAACCAACTACATGAGGCGAGTAGGGGGAACACTAATGATCCTGACGACCCATCTTACACCGTTGAGGATGGATTACAAAAAAACCAAGGACTTATTGTGGTGCCGCTGACATGCCGATTGCAGATCCTCTGGGCGCATCATGATGCCCCCCTTCCCGGCCATCCAGGACCCCACCACACTCGACAGATGATTCTTAGGACCTTCTGGTGACCTTCCCTAACAAAGGATGTGCAACAGTATGTGAATGCTTGTGCTATGTGAGCATGAACCAAAACCCCCAGACAAACACCTTTAGGCCTTCTTCAATTCTCAGACCCTTTCAGACCCTCCTCGGGGCCTTTGGTAATTAGGGTGGGATTGGACTTTATAGTAGAGCTTCCCCCCTCTCGAGCTTACTACACTATATTTGTCAACATTGACCATTTCACGAAAATGGTTCACTTCGTAGCCTGTAAGGGCATGGAATCCGCACATCGTACTGTGCTCCTTTTTATTCGCCATGTGGTAAAACTTCATGGATGGCCCCTCAAAATCATCTCAGACCGGGGGACCCAATTCGTTTCCTGCTTTTGGAAGCCTTGTTCACTGCTCTGCATGTGACCCTCAAATCAACAACTGCCTACCACCCCCAAGTCAACGGGCAAGTAGAACGCATCAACCAAAATCTCGAGCAGCATCTCCGATGTTATCTGAATCACTTGCAAGAAGACTGGTACACCTGGTTGTCATTAGCCAGGTTCGCTTACAATAATGCGCCCAATGCCTCGCTCGGAAACTCACAGTTTTTTGTGTCTTATGGCTTTCACCCTCAAATCGGGGGTGCCTGACCTCCCCTCCATACAGGTTCCTGCTGCTGGTGCTTTGGTATGCCAGATCCATGAAGTGCAAGGCTTGGTACAACGCATTCTGGAGCACGCTCAGCAATGATTTAAATGAGCTGCCGATAAATGACAGCAGCCAGCACCACCTCTGCAACCTGGGGGAACTATGTTTGGGTTAGTCGCCATCATTATCCTTTTTCACAACCATCCTCTAAGTTGGACTACTGGTATATTGGACCCTACCCTGTTCTCTGACAAGTTAATGAGGTCACCTTCACGGTTCATATACCCCCTCATGTCTGTATTCATCCCACCTTCCATGTGTACTTGTTGAAGAAGGCTGTCCCACCAGTGAACCACAGCCACAGCCCCCCCGGGCCCAGCTCTTGTCATCCCTCTGGGCCCAGAATACGAGGTCAGGGCGATCTTGGACTCTCAACTCCAGTACGGCCGATTGCAGTACCTCGTCGATTGGGTGGGTTATGGACCCATGGAGCAATTGTGGGAACCTGCAGTGAGCATGTCAGCACCCCGCTTGGTTCGCCTTTTCCACTCTCGCCACCCCACCAAGCCGGGCCCCACTTGGGCCCTTGGCCAGGGGGCTTCCCGGGGGGGTACTGTCATCCAGCCCCACCACCAGCATTGCAGGAGGGGGCCTCAGGCCCTGCGGTCATGGAGGCAGGGGCAGCTCCTTGCTTCTCGGGGGACGGTGACTGCGCTGGACCCCAATGTCACCGCACTCTCGGGGGTGCCTGCCCCAGCCCCAGTTGCCCCGGCAACCCTGGGAGACTAGCAGGGGATGAGCAGGGCAGACTCTGACACCACAGGGGTGGCACCATGCCCCATGCGGTGCTCCGTGAGGCTCGCAATGTGGCAGGGGGAGGGGCCCCAGTAGTATAAACACCGGCACTGACAGTGTCCCAGCAGCAGTGAGCAGAGCGCAGACCAGCCGCCTGAAAGCTAAGCGCATGTGGTTACTCTTTACTAGGGGCGGACCCGGTCCCATTACCGGTACACCGGATTTTACCGGTTACCAGTTTCACAAAAACCGGATTCCCGGTTTAAATCCGGTATACCGGTACCGGATTTATTGCATTGGTTTCAATGGGGCGCTGTGTCCCCATTGAAACCAATGCAATAAATTAAAATTAATTCCCTCCCCCTCCCAGGCTGCGCGGGTGGAAGGGGGGACACCCCCCACCCACCCTGCCCAGCCTGGCTTTTTGTTGTAAAAGATAGAACAGCAACAGAGTGAGACCCCGAGGCGAGCCCCCCCCCAGCACCAGCGGCCGCGGCGTCCCCGCAGCCGCAGGTAAGTATGACCCGATCCCTGGGGGGGGTGGGGGTGTTTAACACCCCCACCCCCCCCAGGGATCACCCCTACAGCGCGCTTGCCGCTTACCTTGGGGAGCTCCGGCGGCGGCGGGCGGCCCGGCGGCTTCAGCGCCGGCTGTGGCTGCCGGCTTCAGGACGTTCTAGGCCTTCCGGTGAAACCCGGAAGTGCACCGGAAGGCCTACAGCGTCCTGACGCCGGCAGCCACAGCCGGCGCTGAAGCCGCCGGGCCGCCCGCCGCCGCCGGAGCTCCCCAAGGTAAGCGGCAAGCGCGCTGTAGGGGTGATCCCTGGGGGGGGTGGGGGTGTTAAACACCCCCACCCCCCCCAGGGATCGGGTCATACTTACCTGCGGCTGCGGGGACGCCGCGGCCGCTGGTGCTGGGGGGGGGGCTCGCCTCGGGGTCTCACTCTGTTGCTGTTCTATCTTTTACAACAAAAAGCCAGGCTGGGCAGGGTGGGTGGGGGGTGTCCCCCCTTCCACCCGCGCAGCCTGGACTCGGGGAGGGTTTTTTTTTTTTAAAACAGTTTGGCTGGGGCTTTAAATTTTTTTACATTGCAGCCATTTTTAAATGGCTGCAATGTAAAAAAAAGGCACACTGAAATCCGGTACCGGGGGCCGGATTACCGGGCCGAATCCGATAATGCCGGTACGCCCGATACCGGCATTATCGGATACCGGATTCTACCGGTTTCCCACCCCTACTCTTTACCCTTGTAATATTAAGACGTGTAGTGTGTGTTGTGATTCCTTCCTGCCTTCCCTGAAGATAGCAAGACATGACACGAGTGACTGTAGGAGTGTGTGAGTAAGCGCTTGGGAATGTGAGAGTGTGGATTCCTTCCCCCCCCCAACCTGGGAATCCCTCCGCCTCCTCCATGATCAAGCCCTGCCCTTCTCCCCATCCAGCCCAGGTGTCCTCCCCGGTTCTCCCCCACAATTCTTATCACAGTCTCCCCTTCCCTTCCTCCTAGTGTGGGCCTCAAGTGTGGGCGAGGCAAACGGTGTGGGGCCTTGTCCTGCCTTTTGTCCTCTGCACCCTATGATGTTAGGGGCTTGGTCTCTGTGAGACTCTTTGGTCCAAACACTATCCTGACGGGCCTTTACCCGAGCATTTGTAAACAGAGGTGCCCAGGACACCAGGTGTGTGCACAGAGTGTGACGGTGTGTGTTGTCCCCCTTCCCCACCTCACAATGTGCTGTAGCCATTTGCGCATGTGCAGACCAGCTGCCAGCATCACCACCATTTTGGAAAAAGGACTGCACATACACAGAATGGCCCCTGCTGGCCATTTTGAATATGCAACTTTCTTTTTTTCTCATGTTTTTCGGTAAGAATGCAGCACTCATTCTGGTTGCTGGAATGAACCAAGAGCCATGATTCTTGTCAAGAAACATGAGGATAACAAGAGCAAATTTCAACCCTAGGTCCTTTTCACATGGGCAGTGGTGGGTAGGGGAATGGGTGGGCCGTGTGGTGGGTGAGCAGTGCATGGGGGTGAAATTTTGACTTCTACCCATCTCCAAGCATGGAGCATCGGGCATTGGTACCTGTTGCTCCGTGCATGGGGGCTGGGGGCAAGCTAGGGGTGCTGCTGGTGTACCGGGCCCCTTCCTGCCCAGCGGCATCCCTTGCCACTCTAGCAGAGCTGGCCTCGGAGGTGGTGTTGGGCTCCCCCAGGACTTTGGTTCTGGGGGACTTCAACATTCATGCCAATGCCGGTCTTGTTGGGGCGGAGCGAGAGTTCATGGCCGCCATGGCAACCATGAACTTGTCCCAGGAAGTTATCTGCCCGACCCACGTGGGGGGACATATCCTCGACCTGATCTTCGGTTCTGGCCTTGAGGCGGGGGGTCCGGTTGTGGGGGAGGTTACAGCGGTGCCCTTGT
>QEPC01001417.1:883512-917250 GCA_003113815.1 Sphenodon punctatus
GCCGTCTCGGTGCCATAGCCGGGGCGGAACCCAGATTGAAAAGGGTCTAGGAGCCCGATGCTATCCAGATGAACCTGGAGCTGGAGCGCCACTGCCCGCTCAATAACCTTCCCTAAAAAGGGAAGGTTAGAGACAGGTCGGTAGCTGGCGAGCGCATCTACGTCCAAAGATGGTTTCTTCAGCAGGGGGCGCACCACAGCCTCTTTAAGGCAGGGCAGCAACCTCCCCTGCCGAAAGGACGCATTCACTACCCTTGCCAGCACCGTCCCCAACGTCTCCCTGGAAGCTTTTATTAACCAGGACGGGCACGGATCCAGTTCACAACACGTGGCCCTCACAGACCCCAGGACATCCACCGCATCGGCCGGCATCCCCCACGCCCCGTGCATATTCTGGCTGCAGGAAGGAATGCATAGTCAAGATAAGTGTGGGGTGTCGATGGTCTGAAAGCCCTCCCATGTGGTTTTGCCAGCAAACACCCGCAGAGATGCAGAGCAGGAAATCCTGCTCTGTATCTCTGCAGGTGTTTGCTGGCAAAGCTGCGTGGGGGGGGGGGTTCAGGCCAGTGGCACCCCACACACATCCCGGCTGACCAAGACACCCTCCAGTGCCCTCTTGTGGCCCTGGAGGACAGCCCTGCCCCACTGGGTATAATAGCTTTCTTCAACTTCCCATGGGGCTTGCGAGTATACATATGTCAAGGACTGTGGCCACTTTTATACGAGGTGCTGAAAAGTGCCTCCTGAGTCCCGCGTTGAAAGAAAAGCCGCGCGGGGGGGTGTTTACATGCTCCCCACGCTACCGGAAGTGATGTGCTCCCTGTTGTCGGCAGCTGCAGCTGCCGCCAACAACAGGGAGCACATCGCTTCTGGCAACGTGGGGAGCATGTAAACACCCCCCCGCGCAGCTTTTCTCTCAATGCGGGACTCAGGAGACACTTTAAAAGCGGCCTGTAAGGGGCCCAGCTCAGATCGCACAGAGATAATTCCCTAATATTCCTGGCTCTCTCTAGAGCTGCTAAGGTGACTGATGTTGCTCTCTTTACATTCAATATTGAATTTCCAGCATGGCTTGTTTTCCTGAGAAGAGTTTCGTATAGATGAGGAAGGGGTGGTGATATGATGCTTATAATTTTCTAGCCCATATCCTGCAGCTTTTTGTTTCCTTGCAGCCTATGAAGGCTGCTGCTCCTGCAATCCCTTGCAAGAGAACGTTGCTGAAACACAAGTCACAGTAGTCTAGGATTCTCAGGTTCACTCAGCAACAGCAGAGCATCTCAGCAGGGAAAACTGGTAACTCAATATTTATTCATTATTTATTTTATTTATTTATTTATTCTAATTTCTATCCTGCCCTTTCTGTAAGGGTCAGGACGACTTCCAGAATGAAAACATACATAATAAAAATACAATAAAACTCCATTTAAAAACCGCATTAAAAACCTACCCTCACCCCCAAACCCTCCCACCTCAACCCCTAACCGAATGATTTTCAAAAAAGAAACGCTTTTCACTGCCTTTGGAAAATGCTCAGGCTCGGGATTTCATGGGCCTCTCGGGGGAAGGGAGTTTCATAACACAGGGGCAGCAACTGAGAATGTCTCATTCAGTAAACAGCTTGATACAGTTCCTGGACCCTGAGGAGCAAAAGTTCCTAGGATTGATTGGTTCTGATCCCTTTAGATTAAATTTAATTCATCCCCCATCCTTCTATGCTGTAACAAGCTGAACGTTTCAATTTCTCAAGTAGGCTGAAATTGAGTGTGTGGGATCCAGTGACAGCAGATAACGCCACCAGCTCAGCACAAGGGGAAACAGCTCATTCACATCCCTTTCCTGAAAAAAAATACCAAGAAGGAACCGTTGCTGTTCAGTGTCAAAGGAAAAAGAGCAAACCCCTGAGCTCCCCATGGAGTAACAACAGCCAACCCCTAATGCACCAGTCACACTGCTCCAGGCTTCACAGGGTCAAGCAACTGTATCAGGGTGGGGAAAACTCTGTAGGGGCCAGATAGTCATGGTTAGGAAGGCAGCATGTAATGGAGAAAGAGCAGCCACTAGGGCAGAGAGACGATTTCCATTGCAAATTAATTCCTGCATTAGCATTTGTCTCTTTGTTCTTTTCATTTTTAAATTACCACCTACTTTGCTCCTTGCTTGGAGGCCTCACAGCACTCAAGCTGCCCTTGTTTTCTCTGTGGCAGACATTTTAGAGGCACTTTTTCCCTTTCCCCTACAGTCACAACACACCTCATTAAATTGAGTCACTGTATTTCCTGGGACTATGGGGAGCGAAATGTCCTGAGTTTACAGCACCTTTGCTGTTGGTATGTCACCCCCCCCCACCCCACCCCAAGTAGCTCAACACAGCTTCTCTCTCCACTAGAGCTACAATCATTAATCCTACCCCCCTGGGGTATTTGCTTTTGTGGTGATAAGCCACTCCATTAGCATGCACACTTTACAGACTAATTACCCAGGAAGAGGTTATCACAAGAGACAGGACCCCATATTGGCTCCCCTTTGCCCTGGAGTTACCCACCCATGTGAAGGGCGACCACCAGATGTTTGCCCCAGTTTGGGCCAGGGAAGTGCCACACAGCATCATCCCCAGAAAGGCATGGCACACCACTAGGGTAACCACCAGGCTCAAACTGAGGCAATGAGCTGCCCTGGAACTGCCTCCCATCTGAGAGGGGACACAGGGCGGGTCACATTCTGCACCATAGAGTTGCAGTCACAGCCTCGGTGTTCATAGGAGCGACCACAACTCTATGATGGAGATGGTGGGGCAGTGTGTGGACAGACTGCAGACAGGGAAATTGCTAGCCTGTCTGCTGGGGACCTCGCAGAGCTTGCATGAGGCAGCTGTGGGGAGAGTGACCATGGAGCAGCTCTGGGGGCCAGCAGGCTCCCAGCCTGTGTGTTAAGACTCTATGTGAACAGTTTATGTTAGGTGTTTTGTCTTAACACACATGAGCCAACACCCTTTCCTGGTACACACTATTGCTTATTCCTGGGGTAAACTAACCCCTGGGGTACACTACTCTGATGTACTTGTCTTTAATCAGGAGTAAATAGACCAGGAGAGAATCACCCCTATTTCACTTTAAACACTGTTTTGATGTGAACAAAAGCAGAGTTAAAGTGATTTAAGGGGTAATTACCTCAGAGTAAGCATTCATGTGGTAGTGCAGAGAGATGATGCACTAGGAGCTGCAGTGGTCCCTGTTTTCATCAGGGCAGGGCATAGGGGCCCAAAGACTACACCTTTAGGGCCCCATAGAGGGTGCCCCCAACAGGGTGGGGGCTTTTATCTTCACCCTGGGCCCCACAAATTCTAAGGCCGGCCTTGCATGCCTGTTCACCACCTGGTGAGAAAGGATGGTCTAGTGGGTTCTTAAAATGCCTGTCACTCCAGAAACATGGTTTCAATGCCCTGATCCACCATAGAATCATACTGTGATCTTAGGCATCTCTCTCTCTGCCTCATTTCCCTATCCATATAATGGGGATAACATACCTTCCCTGGCTCGCAGTGAATTGCATGAAAAAGTGTGAGGCACTTGGCTACTACAGTGCCTGTATGGGCTAGAGGGAGACAGCTGAAACATGTATTCCCCCTCTGTACACAGATAGCAGATACTATCTGTCACTATCTAAAGAGCTTCCCAGCAGACAAACTAAAAACAGAACATGGGCTATACCAAAGCCCTTTCCCCATGGGCACGGGTGCGTGGGGTGGGGGTGTGTGTGCGGTACAGTGAGTGGAGATGGGTGTGGGGCCATTCCCACGGGCATGCACCAAACTCCACCCATCTTCACCTATGGAGCAACTGGCATTGGAGCCCCTTGCTCCGTGTGTGGGTGGGGTGGAGTGTGGGAGCGCACACGCACCCGCACCCATCCACCACGGCATTTCCATGGGCGCCTCCACCCATCTCCACACAGCAAAACTGCATGGAGATGGGTGGGGGCATCTCATGTGAAAAGGGCCCAAGAATGAAAAGCATTCCTAACTCTGGTGATTTTTATCATAAGTCTTGTGCCTCAGCTACTGAAGTCAAGTGAATGCATGAGAGTATTGGTTTCCCATGAAGAACAAAAGCCATTTTCCAGTCCTTGTGGCTGCTGAGAAAAGTTTCTAAGCCAGATTGCAGTATGAGCTCAGGAGGCAAAGAACCACAGCCCTAAATATATAGTTTTTAAATGAACTCTTGAGTTTCAAAGGTGTTGGGCTGATGACACTGAGAGCTGCCTGTCAGGATGGTCATTTTTCAGTGTTCTCATGGACCTTGCTGGACAAAGACATGGGTGTTTCTGGGACTCAAATGGGCAATTAACAGGTCAGACAGGAGCTTCCAAGGTGCCAAATGCTTTCCGCAGAGCCGCTCTGGACTTCCTGGCAGACCCCATGGCAAGAATCTCAGACAGCAGGTCCCATTCCATGAAAGCATCTGGCATGGAGAAAAGTGTATTTTTCAGAGATTTTGTGGCACAGCTCTTGCTGAGGTGTTTTTAAAAGTTTCCTTCTTTGTTATAGGAGTTTTAAATGGTAACCCAGCCAGGGCAGTGACTTCATCATCTGGTTGAATAATGCCCCTGTCTATGGTGAGCAGATAGCATCTAGTAGGGACATACTGTGAGGATTTATACACAACAGCCCAGGCATGATACATACCAATATGACGTTCCCAAACTGGCAGCCACTTCCACACCTTTTCTTCTTATTGAAGCTCCAGAGCATGTTGGGAGGTCACCAGCTTGCAGGCTAAATCTTCATGTAGGAGAAGCACAGGCCATTTGTTTGCTGAAGCAGCAATACAATCCTGGCACTGATGATAACTAAATTGCTTCGGACTCACAGAGTTTCTAGCAAAGACAATCTTAAAAATAAATTCACCCTTATTTTGGGCAGTCTCAGGAGCCACTGACAGGCAAGGATGAGTAGGAAGGGAATAGGGGAGTATCGTATTACCAAGGAAAGCCTGTGGTTAGACCAGAGGCCTTGTGATCACTGCTGTGGGATGGACCCAGACCTTTGTGGAGGGAGAGAGAACAGGTTATGGCTTAAAAATAAAGTTATTTTAATTATTTGAAACCAAATTGACAGATTCCCCTAGCTCCCTGTTTCATAACCTGAGAAAGCTGAGGGGAGTAATACGACGCTTCCCTATTTCCTTGGTTTGAGCTTTACAGACCAAAGTGAACAGGTCTTGACCATGATGCTATGGGTGGGGGTGGGGTGTAGGCAGGAAGACGCTGCCACCAGGTACCAGGCAGAAGGGAGGCCTTGGTCCAACAAAAGAGAGCTCTAAATGGCTATTACCGAGAAGCTATAAATTGTTGGGTTTTTTCCTTTGAAACTTCCAAATTTTGAGGGGATGTCTTGGCTTTGGGAAAATGCAGTAAATGAGTGTGGTAATCCTGTTAGTCTGTGAAAGCTTCAGATTTCCTGGATCCCTGTCAATCAGTTGTCAGACATGGGCATGGGATAGAAACATGTTACGTGGCTGTATTGAATTAAGTGCCATGCTGATCCTTAAAAACCTATTAGCTAGCTTGTATCATCGACCCATGAAATGCTACTGACTTGCTTGTGAGCTCTAGGGGGAAAGACAGAGTCAGTTGTGAGTGGCACCACACAAAGTCCCAGGGATATCCTTAGTAAGGATGAGACACTGAGGGGAATTCCATTTCAGTTTTTTTCTGTTTCAGTTTGGGTGGATTTCCAGATTTAATTACAGATTCCTATTTACGGTTTCATATTTAAATCCATTAAAATAAAAACTTTAAAATAAATTTTTTTAAAAACCAACCTGCACATGTGCAAAATGGCTGCCAGACCATTTTGTGCATGTGCGTCATTTTCCAAAATGGCACTGACAGCGTTACCACCATTTTGGAAAAGAGCACAAGTCTAGAGTTACAGATTTCCCTCCCACCCATGGGGCCCCGGAGTGGTACTTATTGGCCTCGGAGAGCTTGATTCAGTTGATTGAAGCCACTGCTGAGGGGGCTCTGGCAGGGTCCCTTGCCACGGTGTCCTCCCTACTCCGGATCATGCATGCACAAAACTGCCACCACCCTCAACCAAAAGGGCGGTGGCAAAATGATGTTTCTGCCATTTTGATTAAAGGCGATGGTCATTTTGCACATGTGCAAAATGGCCCAGCAGCCTTTTCCACATGCAGGATCTGGAGCAGGGAAAACGTTGTGGTGAGGGAGCCTGCCAGAGCCCCTACAGCAGCAGCGGTGCTTCAATCAAACTCTCTGAGGCTGGTAAGTAGCACTTCAGGGGATGGGGGTGGAGTGGAGGGAAGTACGGATCTGAAACTCTGGACCTATAACTGCCTGGGAGTAATCATGGATTGCTTCAGATTAACTCATAACGGCCCATGATTAATCCAAAACTGTAATTCCCATCCCTAATCTTTAGGCACATGTGACCGGTGCAACTACAGGAGGCCACTTACTAGGAGGGGCCCCAACAACATCTTGTGAGTGCACCAACCTGCAACAGAATCTGTGGCAGGAGAGACTCCATCAGGGTCTCTGAACAGGGCTTTGCAATTCCCAAGTATGCTTCTTGCCAGAGTTGAGTCAGTTGTTCTGTCTGCCCTTGATGATCCTTATATAAGGAACCACAGGCTCCTGTAGTCATCCTTCCTGCTCACTCACGGTAGATGGCATCAGCAAGAGGTGCCGTGGGCTGAAAAATCTTCGTAGAACAAAGACTCAGCCACAATTACTAGGAGTGGGACTTGGGGCAAAAAAACGGTTACCTGTTTACAAAAAAATGGTTTACTGGATTACAACCGGTATACCAGTACCAGTTTTTTTTCATTGATTTCAACGGGGAACTGTCCCCATTGAAATCAATGAAAAAAACCAACCATACCTTCCCCCCTCCCCCTCCCAGGCTACACGGGTGAAAGGGGGGACACCCCCCACCCACCCTGCCCAGCCTGGATTTTTTAAAAATTTTATCCCAAAGTCCAGCTGTTAGTGTGGGCTTCTGGCCGCCACATTGGTGGCAGCGGTGACCCGGAGCCCATACCAGCAGGTAGTAGTCGATCCCTGGGGTGGGGGGTGGTTTAACACCCACCCCAGGGATCACCCTACCCCCCAAGATCACCTTACTTGTTCTCCGGGTGGAAGCAGCGGCGGCAGCAGCACGGCGTGGGTCCGGGTGGCTTCAGCGCTAGTGGCTGGCTTCCCTTCAGCACATCACTAGACCCACACCAGGGATTGCCCTATCCCCCAACCCAGATCACCTTACTTGTTCTCCGGGTGGCGGCAGCGGTGGCAGCAGCACAGCGTGGGTCCGGGTGGCTTCAGCGCTAGTGGCTGGCTTCCCTTGAGCACATCACTAGGCCTTCTGGGGAAACCTGGAAGTTCCCCGGAAGACCTAGTGAAGGGCTGAAAGGAAGCCAGCCACTAGCGCTGAAGCCACCCGGACCTGCGCCATGCTGCTGCTGCTGCTGCCGCCGCCCAAAGGACAGAAGTAAGGCAATCTGGGTGGGGGGTAGGGCGATCCCTGGGGTGGGGGTGGTAAACCACCCCCCACCCCAGGGATCACCCTGGCTGCTTCTGGTGCGGGCTCTGGGTCACCGCCGCCAGTGCGGCGGCGGCCTGGAGCCCGCACTCACAACCGGACTTTGGGTAAAAATAAAAATAAAAAATCCAGGCTGGGCAGGGTGGGTAGGGGGGTGTCCCCTCTTCCACCTGCGCAGCCTGGATGGGGGAGNTTCCCTGGAAGGCCTAGTAAAGTGCTGAAGGGAAGCCAGCCACTAGCGCTGAAGCCGCCCAGACCCGTGCCCTGCTGCTGCCACCACCACCACCACCCGGAGTACAAGTAATGCAATCTGGGGGGGTAGGGTGATCCCTGGGGTGGGTGTGTGTGTTAAACCACCCCCCCACACCCCAGGGATCATCCTGGCTGCTGCTGGTGCAGACTCCGGGTCACTCACCGCCGGACTTTGGGTTAAAAAAAAATTTAATCCAGACTGGGCTGGGTGGGTGGGGGTGTTCCCCCTTCCACCCATGCAACCTGGATGGGGGAGGGAAAGTGAGTGGGGGTTTTTTTGGTTTTTTTTACATTGCAGCCATTTATTTCAATGACTGCAATGTAAAAAAATCCGGCATGGGGAACCGGTACCGGTACCCCAGATTACCGGGTTAATCCGAAACTGCTGGTACAGCAAAATACCGGCAGTTTCGGATACCGGGGGAACCGAAATTCCCACCCCTAACAATTACTATTCATGCTGCTGACTATGGGTGGGAATTCTGGATCCACCGAGATCCAATATTGCTGGTATTTAGTGGTACTGGTTTTAAAACCGAGATCCAGTAATCCTGACCATACCGGGTTTTTGCATTGGTCTTGGATCTTGGTTTTTTTTAAATGACTTTGTGGCAGTTGGGCACTGGTTGTTTTGTTGTTGTTGTTTGCCCTTGTTCAGTCCCTCCCTGCCCCCTCCCTGTGGTGCAAAGTGTTACATTTGGTACTTTTTTTTTTGCTTTGCCTTGGATAGGTTGCCTTTTTTGAAAATCAAAAAAGGCATCCAATCCTGAAGGTTTCCTATTCCTAAGATTTTTTAGATGGGGTAGGGATGTGACTAGTGGGTGGGCACTTGGATGGCTGGAGTGGCCAATAGTAATGTAGGAATTTTTTTTCCATCCGGGACCTTCTGGACCTTGGGCTTGGGAACTGGGAAGCCATTCTACAGCAGGTTTGGTATCTGAAAGGACTGCCAAGACTGCTGGAGGCATGCGAGCATGCGACTGTTGGTAAGTAAAATATGGGTTCCTTTGGGGTTTTATGGGATGGATTAGTTACAGGACCCCCTGGTGCCCCTTAGAAAGGGAAGGGGGGGAATGGGGACCTAGTCTCTTGGGATCCTGGGGGGGGAGAGCTGCATGCATGTCATGTGGCCAGGCCATGGCAAGCAAGCAAGCAACAAGCACCTGGGGTGGCAGAGGCTTTTGAAGCCCCAATGGGGGAGGGCGGAAATGTGACTGTGTGCCAGCCAGGGTTGTTGTGTTGTGTGACCCATCTTGTGCCATCTGGTGTTTTGGGGTGAGGGGTGCCCCAGTTGCCAGGCAAGTTGGAGGAGCATGCATGCTGCTTGCATGCTTGCTGAGGCTTTTGAATCCCTGACAATGAGGGAGGGGGGAAATGTGGCTGTGCCAGCCAGGGTTGATGTGTTGTGTGATCCATCTGCTGTTTTGGGGTGAGGGTGCCCCAGTTGCCAGGCCAAGTTGGAGGAGCATGCATGCTGCTTGCATGCTTGCCAAGGCTTTTGAAGCCCTGACAATGGGGGAGGGGGGAAATGTGGCTGTTCCAGTCAGGGTTGTCATGTTGTGTTGTGTGACCCATCTGGTGTTTTGGGGTGAGGGGTGGCCCAGTTGCCAGGCCAAGTTGGAGGAGCATGCATGCTGCTTGCTTGCTGAGGCTTTTGAAGCCCTGACAATAGGGGAGGGGGGGAAATGTGGCTGTGTGCCAGCCAGGGTTGTCGCGTTGTGTTGTGTGACCCATTGGTGTTTTGAGGTGAGGGGTGTCCCAGTTGCCAGGCCAAGTTGGAGGAGCATGCATGCTGCTTGCTTGCTGAGGCTTTTGAAGCCCTGACAATGGGGGAGGGGGGAAATGTGGCTGTGTGCCACGCAGGGTTGTTGTGTTGTGTGACCCATCTGGTGTTTTGGGGTGAGGGGTGCCCCAGTTCCCAGGCCAAGTTGGAGGAGCATGAATGCTGCTTGCTTGATGAGGCTTTTGAAGCCCTGATAACGGGGGAGGGGGGAAATGTGGCTGTGTGCCAGCCAGGGTTGTCGTGTTGCGTTGTGTGACCCATCTTGTGCCATCTGAGGTTGTGACAGGTCAAATTTTTTCTTTTCTTTTCAAAACCCAAGCCACCGGAGCACCTTGGTGACGTGACTGTGGCAACATGTTGGACGTGATGCACGAGGAGCCAGCTGCCGGGTAAGCGACGCGTCAAATCTACCCTCCACACTACTTCACCCACCCACTCCACTAGCCCCACACTCCATTAGCCCCACACCCTTCACCCCCACCCCTACCTCTGCCCCCACAGTACTTCACTCACTCACTCCACTAGCCCCACACCCTTCACCCCACACCAGAACACACTCCTCCAGCCCCACACACCTCTACCCCCACACTCCACTACCCCCACACCCTTCACCCCACACTACACTACTCCAGCCCCACACACCTCTACCCCCACACCCTTCACACCCACCCCCCTCCGCACCTCTACCCCCACAGTACTTCACCCACTCACTCCACTAGCCCCACACCCTTCACCCCACACCAGACCACACTCCTCCAGCCCCACACNATACCAGACCACACTCCTCAAGCCCCACACTCCTCTACCCCCACCCACCCCTCTACCCCCACAGTACTTCACCCACTCACTCCACTAGCCCCACACCCTTCACCCCACACCAGACCACACTCCTCCAGCCCCCACACACCTCTACCCCCACACTCCACTACCCACACATCCTTCACCCTACACCACACCACAGAACACCACACAACTCCAACCCCACACACTTCTACCCCCACACCCTTCACACCCACACCCACCTCTACCCCCACACTACTTCACCCATCCACTCCACTAACCCCACATCCTTCACCCCACACCAGACCACACTCCTGTACCCCCCCACACCTCTACCCCCGCACTCCACTACCCCTACACCCTTCACTCCAGCCTCACACATCTCTACCCCACACCCTTCACCCCCACCTCTACCCCCACAGTACTTCACTCACTCCACTAGCCCCGCACCCTTCAGCCCACACCAGACCACACTCCTCTACCCCCACAGTACTTCACTCACTAACTCCACTAGTCCCACACCCTTCACTCCACACCAGACCACACTCCTCCAGCCCCACACAGCTCTACCCCCACACTCCACTAGTCACCCCCACACACCACCCCTTAGCTAGTTCCCACCACCACCCCTTACCTAGTTAGTTTCCCCACGCCTTAGCTAGTTCACACCACCACTAGGTACTAGGTAGGTACTAGTACCACCCCACACAGACACACACATGCACACACATCACACCACTACCTCTGTTGGCGGTGGTCCTGTCTTCATTTCTACAACTTAATTATAAGCAGTTGTGGTATGAAGAAACAGACCATGAGTGGGAGTGCTGGAAGAGGCCAGCCTCTTCCTAGGCAGCCAACTCAGTCTGGCACAGAGGAGACACCCAAGGTGGGGCCACCTGTGGCCTCTTCCTCCTGCACACAAGCTTCAAGTGCACACAAGCTTATGGGCTCTGGACATCTCTTGAAGACCCCAAAGAGGCTGGGATGGGGGGAGGGCAAATCCTCCTCCCTGGTTCTGACTAGCAATAAGAAGAGGGCTCCTTCTTCCTCTGCTAGTGCAGTGGTCTGTCTGCCGGCTACCTCCTCTGCTGCTGCTGCTGCTCCTAGCTCCCAGCTCTCCTTTGCACAAGCACTGTCTCTCATGCAGACGCCTGCTTCCCCACCCTCTCCTTCTGCCATCATGCATTCTAGCGCGCCTGCTTCCCCGCCCTCTCCCCTTGCCGACACGCAATGTAGCATGCCCACGCCAGCTCAGGCCCCGCCCACCACATCCACACATGCTGCACCAACTACCACCGCCCCTTCCACAAGTATTACACCAAGCACTACCTTTGAGAGGTCGACCTCCAGTCATGCTGCTCCTGCCCTCCCAGGAACCAGCACGAAGAAGATCATATCCTGGGTGTGGTCTCATTTTCACATCTGGGAGGTCGATGCCTCAAAGGTAGTGTGTGTGCACTGTAACTTGAAGGTCAGTCGTGGTGGCACAGATCCCAAGAGATATGGCACCTCTGGCCTTCGCGCTCACTTGAGACAGCACCACGGGAACATACGTGATCCTACGGAGTGCCATTCCAAGCAACAGCATGCGGAGGTGACAGTTGCAGATGCTGTGGATGATAGTTTGGAGGAGGAGGAACCCTCTTCCACTCCCACTCCCACTGCCACCGCTGGGCCGTCTGGTGATGGTTCCACAACCACCACCCAACCACCACAGAGGAGGAGCACTAGCCACTCCACCCACCCCACCCCTTCCCGGTCCTTGTCCCAGGCCACTGTAACTGCGCTCTGGGAAAGGAAGATGCCATTCGCATCCAGCCACCCCCGGGCTGCGGCCATCACCAAGGCAATTGGGGAAGTGATTGCCCTGGATGAGAGGCCGTTCAACCTTGTTGAGGGTGTAGGATTCAAATGGCTGCTTCATTTGCTTGAGCCCCATTACAGAGTCCCTTGTCGCAAAACCTTCTGTTTGAAAGTTATCCCGTCACTGTACGGGAGGGTGAGGTCCCGGCTCCTTGCGGAGTTCTCCCTTGCGGAGTTCTCCCATGCGGAGGGGGCAATGGTACATTTTACCACTGACGTGTGGACTAGCCAGAGTGCGGTTCATACCTATTTGTCATTGACCGCACACTGGTGGCAGATGTCACCAGTTGCTGTCACCAGCACAGCAGTGGGCAGCAGCAGCAGCACTGGGGGAGCGGTGTCAACTGGAAAGCATCGTTGGGCATTGTTACATGCCCAGGTGCTTGACAGTCAGCACATGGCTGATAAAATCCTCGAAGTGGTGAACGGCATGCTGGATGGGTGGGTCCGATGCCAAGGTTCAAACATCGAGGTTGGTTACTTTGTAACCAATAATGCCACGAACATGATTGCAGCCATTACTTGTGGTGGCTACACTCATGTTCGCTGCGGTGCGCACCTCCTGAACCTTGTGGTTCAGGGTGCCTTAGGTGGAACCGAGGACATGGATGACCTCCTTGAAACTGCCCGGAAGATTGCCGGACACTTCCATCGGCCAGTTTCAGCCAACCGGGAGCTGTGAGAGAAGCAGGAGGAGTTGGGCTCCCCACTTCACCAACTGGTACAGAATGTGGCCACAAGGTGGAACTCCACCTTCTTGATGCTGCAACATCTCCTGGAGCAGAAGGAGGTGCTGCATGTCCTTTGCTTGACGCGGAGCACTGGAGCAACACCACTGACCAGGGAGGAGTGGTCAGTGGTGGAGCAGCTGACGCAGGTTCTGGAGCCATTTTACCAGGCTACTGTGGAGGTTAGCACAGACCTCTCCGTTCTGAGCCAGGTGATGAAACTCTTCATGATCCTGCTTCGATGGATGCGAGCTGTGCTCTCTCGAACTGACCTGCATGGGCCTGTGAGGGCGCTGGCAAAGAAATTGGTAGATGAGCTGAATATGCATTTCAACACCTTGAAAGCAAGTCAGCCACATTTTCTAGTCACGCTACGACCCACGGGTCAAGAAGAACATGGCCGTGTTTGTCGAATCCTTCAAGAGCAATAGGGTCCAGCTCGTCAATGAGGTGCAACAGTATTGCCCCAGTGCAGGCACCCCCACTGCAAGGGGCAACTACTGTTTCTACAGGGGTTGCAAGTGGGGGCTGATCCACCTTGTTGTTTACTGGGCTGGTGGACTTGGCGGCGGAGGAGGGAGGTGCCGGTGGTGAACCGGAGCAACAGGATATGGCAGAGACATACGTCTCAAAATATCTTTCCGAGCCCATCTGCCCTGCTGACACCGACCCCTTGGCCTACTGGTCGCAGAAAATGCACATGTGGCCCGCGTTTGCAAAGGTAGCATTGCAATACATCTCGTGTCCTTCCACAAGTGTATCATCGGAGCGGGTATTCAGTGTGGCGGGAGACATCGTCAGCCCACATCATGCCAAGATGGACCGGAGGACTGTGGAAGAGTTGGTCTTTGTCAAGACTAACCTTCCCCTTCTTGGGTTCATGGAGGGTGATACCCTTGACGTGGGGCCTGATGATGTATGATTGCCCAGCCCCTGGATATCATCTCCTGCTACCTTCACTCCCCTGCACCTCTATACAACCTGACAAGATTCAGGCAATTACATCAGCCTGAAATTCAATCAGTGGTGGCATTGGTGAGCCCGCAGCACCAGCCCTTGGTTTGCACAGCATAGGCAACAGCATGGCAACTTCCCAGTCCAACCACTCCACCAGGGAAAAGTAGTAGAGATTCTACTACTTCAGTCCCATGCAAATGTATATGTCCGATGTCTGCCGGCCAACGATGATTTATTACCTCCTTCGACTCCATTCCACCAGGAAAGGCAAGGAGGTATTTTTTTGGTGATATTATACAGAGCTCTTGTAGGAACTTTTTCAGAGCCCCAGTGGGGTTCCTCTTTGGGAACCCCATCATATTCCTGTGGGGCGTGCGGCGTGCACAGTGTGTGTGCACGCGCACACAGTCACACACACACTCCTTCACCCTCTTGCGCTCCTCCCAAGAGTCTGTGTTGGAAACCCCTAGCCTCCCCTGAACCCCAGTCTCCTCCTCACACTTTGAAGCCCCTGCTGTTGAGCGGGCCGTGGGCATTATATTATCATAACTCTGCACTATAGCTCACCAGACCTCTTGGGGGTAGAGGTGATGCAGGGCCACTTCACTATGATGTGCTTTCTCCCACATCACCTAAATCTCTTGGGATGGGGGCTTTGTGTGTGAGCAGGAGGGTGATGATAGGGAGGCTCAGGGTGAGTCACTCACCAGTCATCACCCCATCCTCCTCCTCGGAGTGCAAGATGGTGAAGGAGGGTGCCACAGTGTGAGGCCAAGACTGGGGCTCAGGAGACGCTAGGGGTTTCCAACGCAGACTCTTGGGAGGAGCATCACACACTGGAGTGGAACGTCCCAGCCGGGCCCTTTCCATTTCCCACAACTGAGTGGAATGGAGCGCCCCAGCAGGGCCTTTTCCACCCCAGCAGCCCTCCATACACACAGCCTCCAAGCAGCCGTCCCCTACACACACACACACTGGAGTGGAGTGCCCCAGCAGGGCCCTTTCCATTCCCACACCTGTCTCATGGGTGGGGGGGCCCACCCCCAGGAAGAGGTGCAGAGGGCATTGGGAGGGTGGAACCTCTTCCTGGGGATGGGGACCACACATCTCACACACACAAGTCACCCCAGCACCCCAGTCCAGCATACACACACACACACACACACACACACACACACTGGAGTGGAAAGCCCAAGCAGGGCCCTTTCCACCCCAGCAGCCCCCCATCCCATATGCAGTTGTCCACAGTAATACTTTGCCTGCCCCCATCCCCAGGTGCAGTGGGCATTGGGAGGATGGAACCTCTTCCTGGGGGTAGGGGCACCCCCCGAGACACCCCAGCCTCACAGTGGAATTCCAAGCCAGGTAGAAGAGAGAGCTGTAGCAGACAACAAAGACAACGGAGAAGACAATTCACAACAGAGTCCCCTTTACCCTGTTCCCCATTGAACCCATCTCTTCCCCTTCCTCTTCTCGTGCACTCAAACAAAAACCTTTCCCCTCCTACTTCTCCTCTGTCATGTTCTTCTCTTCCCCTTAATCTCTTCTGATTCGGCTTGTCACAAGACTGGGAGCTAACTCAGTCCTCCCAGTTCTCCAAGCCTGATGGTTAGGCTTGTATCCCAAAGTCTACACCTTCAGAAGACTACAGGTGGCCAAGGAGGGCATGAAAATCGAGGATTCGGAGGTTCAGGATAACGGTAGGCGATGGCAACGTGATCTATTTTGGGGGGTCTGTCTGGTTAGGGGGAAGACAGTGCTGCACACAGGACCACAGAGTACTCTCTATCCCCCCAGTAGACAGCTGCAAGGGAGTACTCAGGGTTAATGTCCCTGTCCCACTTGCTGCACTGCTGGTTTAGGCCCTGCCTCAGAGGAGATGGAGAGCCTCTTACTGGGGGTCCCATCCACTGCCTGTCCCCGTGGGGCTATGGTCAAATTGGGGGAGAGAGGGTTTATTTGAATATTTGTGGGGATTAATTTGGATTGAATTGACACTGTTGTGCATTGTGTTCATTGTGTTGGCATTGGAACTGTTTGATTGCAATGCATTGCCAATTGAATATGTGGTTATCAATGGGTATTTTCAGACGTTACGAGATCACGCTCAACCACGGACAATCCCCTGTGGTGGCGAATGGTCCCATAACATCTGGTTGCTCTCTGCCAGATGTTCACCATGGTGAACCACCGGCGGTGAGCAAAATAACCTTGCTTTTGAGGATGGTCCAGCCACCATCTCCAAAAGCATGGTTACTTGAACCATGGCCCGGAATCGGCGGACGGTAACATCTGTTACCGTTGCCGATTCTGGGCCATGGCCCAGACCCCGTGATGCAATCGGACACAGCGGCCATATTGGCCGCTGTGCCCGCCCATCTCTGCTGGGGGAGCGTGGGGGGGCTGTGTGGCCGCACGTTGCACTGCACAGCCCTGCCCCCTCCCCAGATTCCCTGCTGGAATCAGCCGACTTGTCTGTTGACGGGCCATTTTGATTCCGGCGGGGAATCAAAAAGTAATTCCGTGATGGGGCCAATAGGTGCCCCGTCACGTCTGAAATCACACAATGTCAACAGGATGGTCAATTAAATTTGGGATTAATTTTATTGACACTATGTGTGTGTTACTTGTGTTCATTGTGTAGGCCTTGGAACTGTTGTTGTCTGGCATTGCCAATTGAATATGTGGTTGTCAACTAGGATGGTCAATTAAATTTGGGATTAGTATCACAAAGTGTTATGACAAGAGCTGACACTCTCTACACAGTTCTGTCTCTTTCTGCTAGTAGCAAACTAAACTGCATAGTTGACTGACATCATACCGTGAGTTGTGATCTGACTTCTGATTGATTTGATAAAATTGATGACCAATGCTGTGGAAACCCCCCCTATTTTTAACGGAAAAAAAGTAGTGGTGGCTGTGGGGGCTACTGGGGGCCGTGGGGGCTACTGGGCACAAAGTGTAGTCTGGTGGTTAGCAGTTAAGTAAATGAATCTGTCACTGAATGTTTAAAATTGTTGTCTTTAAACAGGTAATTTCGGTTTACTTTTTTCTTCCATTGATTTCAATGGGAAAAAATCCGGTACCAGTATACCGGTTTTAATCCAATAATCTGGTAATACGATATCCGAGATCCAGTAAAACTGGTATCCAGTATTTCCCACCAAGTCCCACCCCTACTTGACTCAATAAGAGCCGGGCAAGACTGGTCCTTCTCCTTTGGCATATTTCCTTCCAGGAGCTTCTTTCCTCCCTTCTTCCCCTACCCCAACCCCCAATAGAAACTGAAGAATGAGATCATAAGTGTATCTTGCCCAGGAAAGCACATCATGAGGCGAAAAGACCTGGGGAAATTTTCCTCCAGAACTAAAAAAGGAAAGTCATTTCCACCTGGCTACAACGCTCACAATTAAAATCCAATTCTTAAGCTGTGTGTCAGGCAGCAGTATGTGCAGCTCCAAGGTACAGTGAGTAACCCTCAGCCCTCACTGACTCTGCCTGGGTCAGCTTGTTTGAGGCTGTTTGAGCAACAGTCTATGAGCATGTAATTAAAGGCAATTGTGCTGCTGCCTATGCACAAGGGGGCAGCTCAGTGATTATTCTGAGAAAACATCCGCTATCTCCAACTATAGAAGTTTCTGGAAATGATCATAGGGAGCAGTGTTGACTAGAGCTCCTTTGCCATGGTGTCTATAAAAGAGTTGGTAAAGACTTGCTGAGCACTGCCTGCCATGCTGATCAGTAACTCTGTCTCGTCGTTTGCTTGGACTTCCCCAGTCTGTATCCTCCTCCTGTTGGCTTGTATCATGCTCAGAGCAGGAACTGTGCGTACATGTGTGTACATGGAAAATATAATTTCTGCCCAGAGCCGTGTAAATGGTCATTAGCTTAACTGAGAGTTGGGGCTAATCGTGCAGCCCAGATACAGTATCACCCACAGGGGGCTACAAGAGACTGAGGGCCACTGCTGACTTGGTCTCTATCATTGACAGGTTTTTCAAAGATAATCAGACCAGTAAAGTCCCTACCCCCTGCTTTTCCTGTTGCTCCTTCCCAAGGAAACTCCTGTAGTACAGTCAGCTTATCTGGTATCCAGTTGATCTAAAAGGGTTTTCTTTTAAATCCCTTTGTATCTTGGGACAAGGAAATTCAATGTGGTCTAGTTCCCGCCCCTCCTAGACAGCCCTTCAGTCAGCTTATTCAAAGCTCTTTTGTTTCACCCCAGTTTGAAGCAGGGCAACTGAAAGTCCTGTGATTCCAGATTAGCCTGAAATAGATCTTCATTCACTTGAAGTCATGGCTCAGATGACAGGCTGCCTTGGTTACAGCATTTGAGGGTGTTTTTGCAGGGTATTCAGGGAGCGGGATCTTCAAAGAAACTCCTTCCTTGAAGAAAAGAAGGACTGATAAAAGAAGAGTCTTTGGACAGCTTCTCATTTACAAGGCAAGATGAGTGACCTTCACAAGGAAGCTTCTCCAGTGCATGTAAGGGAAACAGTTCCAGTCATAGAACAGGGTGCATGCTGCCCTACAAACCTGTGAAGAAATGCTTGTCTTCGGATGGGCATCCCTATCTCTTGGGCACTTATATGGGCCTCATCATCTTGCAATGAGTCAGTGAAGCCTAGCAGGACCATTGTGCAGAGTGCAGACAGGGAAATGAGCCAGAAAGGCCTTTTTTACACGGACGCCACAGCAGCGCCAATGGGTATGGATGGGTGGGTGAACACACCCAACAAACACCCGGTGGTGCCGATCAGGGAGAATGTTACATGGACAGTGCCGAGGGGGGTTGTGGGACAGAAAGGGGAGGGGCCGGCAAACACCCAGTGGCCAAACACCCACCCCGGGAAACACCCAGCAAACACCCGTGGAAGTACACAGACAGCTGGGAACGGTGGGGAAACCCCACCCAGCAGAGCAATGGCACAACATGGCCAACAGAGGGCAAATGAAGCCACACAATGCAGCCCCACCCTCAAGCCACCAGTACCGTGCAGGCAAGGCAGGAGGGAGCAGGGATGACAGCTGCTACAAAGGAGCCGTCCCCTCCCAGCCCCGGCACAGAGGTCAGACATCCCGGTGCCACAGAGACCCCACACACAGCCAAGCACCTCACACACAGCAGGCAACACAAGCACACAGGGACGGGCACACAACCCACAGGGGACAAGTGGGGGGGAAAGCACTCACACCACCCAGGCAACTGTGCAACACCCCCCAGAGGTGCCCAGACAAGGGGAGAGGTCAAACGAAAGCACGAAATACACACCCGGGGAAGGAACACAACAGATGAACAGCAACAGAGGACAAAGGGGAGGTGCAGGGGGAATAGGGCAACAGAAGGGGGGCAAGTGCTGGCAATGGCAGCAGCGGAGTCGGGGCAATCCCCGGTCAATAGGGCCAGTGACCCCACACCCAGCGCCAGCAGTCGGCCTGCACGTGGTCGAGCTGGTGCAGCCATTCGAGTACGTGCAGGAGGAGGTCCAACACCTCCCCCTGCTCCCGTGTCTGCTCCGCAATCATTGCTGGCACTGGATGGGACAGAAGGAGAGGAGAAAGCCATCAGAGCAAACATGCAGCACACTCACGTATGGCATCGAACAGCCGACCGGCCACCCACATGTCCCATGTCACCTGCTCCAGCTGCTGGACCATCCCTTCAAGGCACAAGATCACCAGCAGCATGACCACAGTAGCTGCAGGGGAGAGGGGACAGGGTGATGGGGAACAGCTGCACCAACAGGCAATAGGAGGGCCAGGGGCAGAAACAGCACAAGGAACACACCCCACACGTGGTCAGCTAGCACCCAGAAGAGCATCCCGTACCCCTCCATGAAGGGGGATTGGAGGGGCACAACCCGGGTCTCACACACACCCTACTCACGCTCAGCCACCCAACGCGCCTGTTGCTGCCATCCATCCATCGCCACAACGCATGTGGACAGCACCACCAGTGGGCAACAGCAGAGGGGAGGGACAGGGCCGAGGCTGCACCAATGGACAGGGGGGGCCCAGGGGGGTCCTCCCGGGTGGCCACCACCAATACCACCATGAGCACATGGGCAGGCATACCTGCCAAGCAGGGAATCCCCCAGGGGACCACACACCACACAACCGGGTACCACCCCACAGCCCCGGTGACCACAAGTACACATCAAGCACACCCCCAGCACACAACCACACATACGGGGGCAGGGAGGCCGCCAAAGGGAGGGGGCGGCTAGGTGGCAACGCCAGCAAAGAAGCAAAGCAGGACCGATCATCATGGAACCATACTTTATTAGCGATGGGGGAATGAGGTCCCCCAACCAAATAGAGGCAGTGCATGGGGTGCAGGTGGACCCACGGCCAGGCATGAGTACTGAAATGGCAGGGCACAGGTACACCCACAGCCAGCGGGCAAGGGCACAACAGAAGTCTCAGCGGGATGGAGCCATGGGCACCCAGAGGACACGATGGGGTCAGGTGGACAAGGTAGCCGGCAGCAGGGATGCAGATGACAGCACAGAAGCTGTGCGGTGGCATGGGGGGGCAGGCAGTGCACAGGTACAGGCAGCAGGGTGGCAGGGAGCAGGTGGCAGTGATGCACAGCTCACAGATGGTCCGGTGGGTGCTCCCAGAACAGAGGCCCCTGCACAAGACCCTCCCAGGCAAACAGGCCCCTTTGGAACCCCCAGGAGTGCATATGAGCATCCACCAGGAAGCAAGGCAGGAGGTGATCAGCAGTGGTAGCCGCATCCTGCACAGCTGGTAGGTCCCTCACCGATCAAAGGATGGTGAGCTCCACAGCGGTAGGGGTCCCAGTCAGGAGGGGTCCACCAGCATCGGGGGCCAGCAAGCCCAAGTCCCACAGGAGGGCCCCCACATCCAAGGGCGCGCACGGGATGCTGCGGGCACACAGGAGGGTTCTGGTGTAGTGGGAAGCAACAGGGGGACCCCCGGACTGCAAGGTGAGGCCGTACCTGGGTCACGCCATCAGCAGACGAACAGCCATGATCTCCTCAGCGGTCCACAGCACGACAACAGTGGGTGGGTGCCCCCACAGTGGTGAAGGCGAGCTCCAGGACACGGCCCCTGCAAGCTTGGGCCCCATGTGGATGACCCATGGTCCACATGTACCGTGACAGGAGCCAGAAGCCATCCCACACTGACAGGTGGTCGTTCACCAACAGCTGCATGTCAGGGCTCAGCCAGAGGGTCCCCAACAGCATGTCCGTACAGGGCGGCCACCCCTCCTCACCGCCATCCCTGCCCGAGGGCCCTGCACCACAGCCATCCATGACAGCAGCGAGGCCCGCTTCGGAGGCGCAACAGGAGCAAGACGGAGGGCGGCAGTGAATGGACCGAGCAGGGGGAGAGCCACTCCCCGCACCCAGGAGCAACCTTGCATGTCAGAGATAGGCTGGTCTTCTGGGGTCAGGACTCCCCAACCCATGCACCGGGCAGATGGGAACCAGCACAGGTGATGACAGATGAGCAAGGCCATGGCTGGCTGGAGCACCTGGGCAACCATCCAAGCCAGGCACCGACTAGCTGCTGAGCACAGCTGTAGCCATCCAAGCCAGCCCTGGGTGGCAGGGGAGGCCAAGCAGGGGTGGCAGTAACTGTACCCCAGGGTGCATGGGGTCAGCCCACAGGCAATGGGGAGGGGCTGATCAGGCATGGACACGCTGGGGCCCCACAATCTCACCCTCCACCCCCGGCAGTCAAGTGCCTGGTGCACCCTGGGGGATGGCCCAATGGGCCATGGAGCCAGTGACAGCTCGCAACACACCTCCAGTCTAGCACCAATTGCTGGCCAGCTACCATGGGGCAACATGGTACATAGCCAACCCGATGCAGGTGGACCAGCATGGGCTGGAGAGGGTGGTGGATGTGCTCGGCTGCTGTACAGAGCCAAGGACCAGTAAGCACGGTGCACACCGAGGTGCAACAGGGACACGGGGCTGGGGGCACAGCCTGCACAGTGGTGCTGTCACCCAGGTGGACTCAGGGGGCAGTCAGGTGTGGGGATCAATGGAACCATGCTACCAGGGGGCCAGCCCCCTCAGACCATGACCGTGGTGCTGCATGTCCTGATTGCCAAGTGCATTCTGCTGCACAGCCTCTTCCAGCAGATGCGCCGCCTCCTCCTGCCATGGCTCCACAGCCCCCTCCCGGGTGAACGGTGTCAGAAGGCAGCAACTCTGCAGAGGGCAGCGACGGTGCGATGGGCGCGGCAGACCACTGCTCGTCGGCATGCCATGCTATGCACCGTGCTGTCCCGGCATGCCCACCTCTTCCAGGTCCAGTGGTCCCTGAACACGTACGGCCACCACATGACCCTTCCGACCCGGCGACAGCACTGGACACGGTCCCACGGCAGCGACTGGTGGGAGAACATGCTGGCCACCTGGATGGATGAGGAAGGGATGGAACACTTCTGGATGACCTATTCCCTCCTGACCTAGTATGGGGAGCTCCTGAACCCCCAGTTACGGAGGTGGGAGACCAGCATGCGCTACCCACTGCCACCAGGGATGCAACTGGCCATGGTGGTTTGGCAACTGGCCACCCCAGATTCGTGCAGGAGTGTGGGGGAGCAGTTGTGGGTGGGAACGGCCACCGTGAACAGGGTACTCCATGATGTGTGTGACCTGATCATGGAGCTCCTCCTCGAGCAGGTCATCCAGCTCCACGATCCCAAGGTGATACATGGCTTCAAGGAGTGGGGATTTCCCCATTGCATTGGGGCAATCGACAGCACCCACATCCCCATCATACACCCTCCCCACGCTAAGCTTGACTGCTTGAACAGAAAGCAGGCCTTCTCCATAAACCTGCAGGCCATCGTGGACCACAGGGGCCTCTTCATCAATGTGTACATGGGCCAGTTGGGGAGGAGCCATGACGCCCGCAGACTGCGTGTGTCCCCATTCTATGCACGCATGTTTGACGGGGAGATTGCCCCCAACCTGTATCGCATGATCAAGGGAGTTCCCATGGCCCCTGTTGTGATAGGGGACCCCACCTACCCGCTCAGCTCCTGGCTCTTGAGGGCATACCCCGTGGCATGGAACCCCAACCACCGCCTGTTTAACGAACGCCTGTCGTCAGCACACAGCATGGTGGAGCGGAGCTTTGGGTAGCTGAAGATGCGCTGGCGCCTGTTGATGAACAGGAGCCAATTTGACCTCAACCATACCCCCATCCTCGTCCTGGCAGCGTGCATCCTGCACAACGTGTGCGAGACTGGCGGAGCTGCCCTCGACAACCCACGACCTGTACAACGGGCAGGCCCCATGCCCCTGTACCAGCATGTCTAGGGCGGGGCCTTCAGGTGGATCTCCGAGGAACAGGGATGCCCTCTGCTGCCACATCACTGCCCAGGTGGCCAACGACGGGGCTGTGCCTGGCCCGCACCCTAGCCCACAACCCTGTACTCCCCATCAATAAACCTTGCTGTCAGCCATAGCAAACAGGCTGGCTACGTGCCTTGTGTGGGAACGGGGGTCCAGGGAACTGGTCCAGTGGGTGGCCTGGGTGCACCGTGCAAGTGCCCTCCCTTGCTGGCAGCCGCAGGGTGCACTGGCAGTGCGGTAGCATGCCTGGCACCAGTCGGCGGACTGCCTGTGCTCCGTACCTGTGCCCCCATTGCACACACTGGTGCTGGCTGTGGGCTCGGTGGGCAGGGTCCTGACCCCATCGTGTGTCCTGGCATGTTAGCTGCCCCTCACCCAACCCCTGCCCCCCTGCCAACCTCCACCCCGCCCCGGTACAGACAACGTGAGATCGAGGTATGTTTTCACATCATTTATTGGGGAGTTAACTGCACAATGGGGTGGGGGAGTCCGGGTTTGGTGGGGCACCCTCACCCCCGCTTGCCTGCACCACCAGAGCTCACAGCCCTGAAGGCCCTTGCTGCCGCCGAGCGCTGGGATCTGCGAGTGGACGGCCCGGGCTCCCTGTCACCCACCTGCTGCTCCACACCGGCCTCTGATGCAGGAACCTCAGGGAAACACAAGCATGGGGTGAGCACGTATCCTGTTCACCTTTCACCATCCCTGGCCAGTGCCTGGCCCACTGTGGTTGCCAGTAGCAGCCTTCATACCCCCCCATCCCCTCCCAGCCCCTGATGGGGTACCGCCCCCCACGCTCGGGGGCCAGGGGTGAAACTGCCAAACCTGAGGCAGCGGGGCAGCGAGCACGGGCAGCTGTTACTCCTGGGGCGCCAGGTCAGTGGGTGGCAGCATTGGTTCCCAGGGGGGTGGGGGGTGCACTTGGGGGGGGGAACCAGGAGGGGTGCGGGCTGGAAGGGTGGCCCCACTGGAAGGTCCTGTGCTCCTATGCAGGGAAGGGGCCCCTGTTCATACAGGCCCGGGAAGGGATGCTGTTGGGGGAACCAGGGTTAGACAAAGTGCAGGGGGGGCCTGCACCAGTGGGTGGGCGCCATGGTGCATGTCGGCTGCCATCCCTCCATCTGCAGCCTGGCAACCCCTGTTGCCCTGGCAGTCATGCCAGAGGGCCAACACGCCTCCTCCATGAGGTCGATGACCCATGCGGCCTGACCCTCCAGCGTGGCACAGGAGCGTAGTGTCGCCACTCTGTTGAGCCACTGGTCACAGTGGAGGGTGGCAGCCTGGCACCAGTCTTAGGGGTGCTTGGTGCAGGACCGGGCCATCATGGCTGCAAGGATAGCCTGGTCCCTTTCCCTCTCCTCTCTTAGCAGCTCCCTAGTGAGCGTTAGCTCCTGGGAGTAGGGATGGGCAAACGCGGTTCGGAAGTTTGGAGTTCAGCCCAAACTCAGCCTGTTCGGCTGACCGAACTGAACTTCCAACCGAATGCTCGAATTTCCAAACAGTTCGGAAAAGTTCGGATGAGTTCATGGGTGGGAAAAACGTGACTTTGGGCAGGAAAAACGTGACTGGAAGGGGGAGGCAACTGAGGAGTAGACTTCCCGACACCAGGAGTGGACACCAGGGGTGGTTTCAGGGCCAAAAATACTGATACGGAAAAAATTTCAGTTTCAGTTTCGGTACTGATAGCACTTTTTTGAATGTTTGGCTGAGTTCGGACGAACCGAACTCCACCGAACCGAACAGCTGAACCCGAACTCAGGTTTTGAACCAAACAACCAAACGTCCGAACATCCGAACGGCGTTCTGTTCGCCCATTCCTGCCTGGGAGTGCACTTCGGATACCCTTCTGGATTCCTCCAGCAGCTCCCTGCCTAGGTCCTCCCTCCACCGCTTGTTCTTGGCCCGCATCTCCCAGTTCCTCTCTGCGTTTCTGGTGGCTGCAACCCTAGTACGAGCGGGTCGCTGTTCTGTGAGGGAGAGGGAGGATCCCGTGTTAGTAGGCCTAGTCGGTGTGTCCCACTGCCCCCACCCTCGGTTCCCGCGGTGTTCGTGGTGTACTGGGTCATCTGCACCAACCTCCCTTTCCTGTGCCCCCAGAGCTGCTGGCACCCTGCAACCGTGACCCCATTCAGGCTCCATGGCCAGATGGGCCTACCACTGCGCAGCGCCTCACCGGGTGGCTGGGGTGCAGTCGGGTCCACCTCGTCTGCCTCCTCGGCCGCAACT
Organism: Sphenodon punctatus; assembly: GCA_003113815.1. Lineage (NCBI taxonomy): Eukaryota > Metazoa > Chordata > Lepidosauria > Sphenodontia > Sphenodontidae > Sphenodon > Sphenodon punctatus. The sequence continues at coordinate 909,003 of QEPC01001417.1, forward strand.
TCCACCTCCTGCACTGCCAGGCACCCTTGTTCTGCAATGGACACGGAGCCCCGTTACCGTATCCCAGCGCCTGGACCCTGGCACCAGTCACTGTGGCCCCACCCTGGGCCTCCTCCACCCCCGGCCTGCTGTGCCAGCCATACCTGGGTCCTATTCCTCTGCCTCCTGTGGGACGAGGCCCTTGGCCCGGCCCTCCCCTCCCGCTTCCTGGTTGGCCCCGCCAGGGGCATCATCCCTCCCCTGCTCTGGGGGTTCCTACGGGGGGGGTTGTGTGGTGGCCCTCCGTCTGCCCCTGGTGAAGGTGTTGCCATGTGTGCGGGAGGCCACTATTTATTTATTTATTTATTTATTTCAAAGCATTTTTATCCCGCCCCTCCTGCAAAGCAGCCCGGGGCGGCTCACAACACAATTAAAACAATAAAATACATTAAAATTCAATAAAAACAACATATATTTCATATAAAAATATAAATATAAACAGGGCTTAGCAAAAAAAAGGGGTAGGGGATTAAAAAAGACCCTCCCTACCCTCCCCCAAAGGCCTGGGCAAACAGCCAGGTCTTACAGTTCCGCCGAAACGTTAAAAGGCTTGGGGCCAGGCGAGCTTCCTCCGGAAGGGAGTTCCACAGCCGCGGCCCCACCACCGAGAATGCCCTCTCCATCGTGGCCCCCCGCTTAACACGGGGGACCTCTAAGAGGGCACCCCCGGTAGACCGCAGGAGCCGTCCTGGAGCGCGAAAGGCGAGGCGGTCCCTAAGGTATGAGGGGCCAAGACCGTCCATGCAGAGGAACTTGTCCAACTCCTGGAACTCGGCTGTGAACATGGCACAGCTGGACTTGAGATTGTTGTCCTTGATATACTTATATCCGGACCTCAAGTCCTTTGCCTACTGCATGCACTGGGTTACATCCCTACTGTACCCCGGCTGCTGCATCTCCTGGGGAATGGCTTCATAGACCTGCCCGGTGTTGTAGCTGCACACCAGGTTGTGCTGTACCCTTTTGGACCCCCACATGCGTATGAAGTCCCTGATCTCCTGCCTAGACCAGGGCTCCCCCTTTTGGGACTCGCGTGTGGGGGGCCATCTGAGTTGACTTCAAGGGGCCCGCCCAGTGGATGTGGTGGCTGTGGTGGTGGCTGTCTCCTGTAGGGAGTAGTGCTTGGGGTTACTCTCTGTCCCGCTGCCCCGCTCCATGCCCCTGTGGGGCCGCCCATCCCCTTTGCCCCCTGGGGTGGCCCTCCACTTACCTGGCTGTCGGGGGCCCCCTCTTTGGCCGTCTCCCTGGTGGTGTGATGCACCGTCCTCTGGGTGCTCTCCTGGGGGGATGGGGACATGGGTTAGGTCGCTGCCGGCTGCCCTGTGTTCCCTCGGGCACAGTGCCGGGGTTGGGGGTCAGCCCTCCCTTCCAGGGTTGTTGGGGCTGCCCTTGGACTCACCTCACTGTCACTGCTGCTGCTCCTCTGGCCATGCCCTATGGCTGGGGGGGCCTGGAGTTCATCAGCCATGGCTGCTATGTGCCCTCGGCCCTGTGCCGGGAGATGTGTGCTGCAGTTAGCCTTGCCGCGTTCCCCCCTGGACCGGCTGCCCGAGACCCCCTGCCCCCCTGAACCAGCTGCCTGGGGTCCCCTTCCCCCCCAGACCAGTTAACCGAGACCCCCTCCCCCCTGGGCATCCCTGGGTCCTGCCTTCCTTACCTCAAGACTAGACTACTGTAACACACTCTACATGGTGATGGTTCGGAGGCTTCAGCTTGTGCAGAATGTGGCAGCCCACCTCCTTATGGGGATGGCTCGCCATGAGCACATAACACTGGTGCTCCATTCACTGCACTGGCTGCCTATAGTCTTCCAGTCCCGAGTCAAGGTGTTGGTTCTTATCTATAAAACCCTATATAGTCTGGGCCCTACTTACCTGCAGGACCGCCTCACCCCCCGGGTTCTGGATCAGCCCCTGTGGTCGACTGGAAGCGCTCTTCTTGAGATCCTCCGTGTTTATCGGGTGGCGACTATGGAGCGGGCATTCTCAGTGACCGCTCTGAGGCTGAGGAACTCTCTCCCAGCAGAGGTCCGCCTGTCCCCAGACTTTCCTTCCTTTCAACAGCAGTGTAAGACCTGGCTGTTTTTCCAGACTTTTGGTGAGGGAGACAGGCAGTGGGTGAATGGTGGGTTGTGGGTGGTGGTGCTTTAGCTCCATCAGATTGCTATTTTATACTGTGGTTGGTTTTATTCTGTATTTTATCATTTTATTAACTTAATTTGTAATCTGCCCTGAGCTGCCAATGGCAGGATGGGGTAGGATATTAAATAAATAAATATGCCATATTAGTCTGAACTGTGCAAGATCTTTGGGAAAGAATGCAGACCTTTCCACACGGTTAGATCAAGACACCTAAAACAATTGCTATAGCCATTCCCTGACTAATCAGTCACATCTGGAGCTTAACTTCCCCTCCAATTGGAGAATATATGATTTCTTCATTCGCAGACAGGATCAGATTAAGAAAAGCACGAGTGGCAACCATATTATGCTGTATTTCTCTTACTTGGGTGTCCTTTCACTCTAGCAAGTGCAATAAATTTAAACTCAGCTCTGGGATTGGAGCTCCAAAATTTGGAGTTGACTGTTTCACTAAATCCTGACACTCTTAAGCCACTTTTACATGGACGCCACCCACAAACACCCAGAAACACCCAGAAACACCCATCGGATGGGTGGGAGGGCATCCGTGTAAATGTCCATGAGTGGGTGGGAGCGCGTGCACAACCCACCTGCCGACACCCACCAACACCCACGGAGCAGCTGCAAGGGAGCCGCACCCTCCGTAGGTGGAAGTGGGTGGAGTTGGGTGTTCAACACCCGAGCGTCCGTGTAAAAGCCAAAACACCCACACCCACGTGGAACGAAACGGCGTGATCAAGGGTTGTCAAGTTGCGTTTACAGAACTGTGGTTCTTGCACATAAAAAATCCTCCCTAGTCATCATTGTATTATTATTATTATTTATTATAAGCTTTTATATAGCACCAGCGATGTACCTGGTGCTTTACAGAGAATAAGATAGACACGGTCCCTGCCCGAGAGCTTACAATCTAAAGACAGGGGGAGGGGAGACAGGGAAGGGGGAACAGAGGGAGAGACAAGGGATGGAACATTCATGAGGTATTACCGCCAATATCTTTCCTTCCTCATACCCTACATTTTTACCTTCTCCCTTTCCCTGCCCTTCTCCCCCCTGTACATTATATATAGATAGGAAGTATTGATTAGATATAGATTATAGACATATAGATCAGATTAGAATAGTTATATAGATAATTGATTAGATAATAGATAGTTTTCCTTTTCCCTTCCTCTGTCTCCCTTAGATTTAGATAAATATTAGTTGTGCACAGGAATCAATAACAATACCGATACCAAAAATAAAATCTTCATTTGAAATGGTATCGATACCGATAACGAATATTGATACCGATAATGAATATTGATATCGATAACGAATATCGATACCGATAACAAAAACTATACTGATAATGATATTGATAACGATAACAAAAATGATAATGATAACAACCAAAACAACATTGCCGTTAATAACGATAACAAAAATGACATTTTTGAATAACGAAAACAAAAATGACATGGGTGCCTGGTGCACACCTCTAGAAATAAAGGGATAAATCTGTGCTCAGCTGAATGCCAATGTTAGTGGTAACAGCATCCATGTACAGGTTAGGGCCATGTGAGGAGCTAGAATGGTTTGGTTTCCTGAGTGTCCACCTTCACCAACAACAACAGACACCTTTGGCTTCTGCATGGAACAATTCATAGGCAACTTGAGCCTTTTATTGGCTATACATTGCAGGGTAGGAAGCAAACAAAGTACAAAACAGGCTGAAAACTGGGATGGGGACCTTAGCAAAGCCTGTGATGGCTTCTGCATGGAACATGTGATGGTATCGAATCGTCGCAGAATTGTTCTTAGAATCTGCAGGGCTCAGGGCAAAGATAAAATGTAGGCTCTGGGTGCCCCCCCCCACCCACCTTCCCCATGGTTCCACCTCCTCAGGGCACCCTGTGCATGGCCTTATAAGTGGTTATGTTTGGGGTCTCACTGGGAAGGAGTGGGGCATTCACACCCTGCCCTGTTGAAAATGGGGGCCACTGCAGGCCCCCTGGAAGCAGAGAAAAATGTAGGGCCTGGGGCAGTTGCACTGGGTTCCCCTGTGGTAAGGCCGGCCCTGAGTCTTCATTCAAATGCCATTTGACAGCATAGGTAGTTACGTGTGGGCTTCTGAGAGGCCTTCCAGATGCCAGGCACACCAGCTGGCTAATGGCTCCTTTTGTTTAGTGCTGGGGTCCGCTCTCACCCTGTCCATCGTGCCATTTCAAGCCACTCGTGGCTAGCCTCACTTAGAGGAACCTAGTTTGACTAAACTTGGCTAAAGTTTGGCTCCACACTATCTGGACCAAGGATTTGAGTTTCTATAAAAGCCCTGAGCCCCATGTGGCTCCAGGCCAGTCTGCTACCCTCTGAAGCCAAAGCAGCTAACCGGTGCTGTCTGTGGACTTGGGTTCTGGAGGAAGCTGGGAATGGAGATGCAATTTGGGGAGAACTGACCTGCCCTAGAACTGGTCCATTCTGCTATTGGGGAGGTACCCCAAGAAGGATTCTTCCGACCAGAGACTGAACCATAAGACAGTTTTAAAATAACTTGTTCCTTGCCTGACTTCTCACACTGCCATGCTTCCTTAAGGAAAGTTTGTTTTTAAGCAGACACCATTGACAGACTGTATTATTTCTCTGGGAAGCTAGCTATCCCCCGAGAGAGGAGATCTCTCCCTTGAACTGCATCCACTGCTCTGTGAAGGAATGATACCCCATTCAGTCACCTCAGAATCCTGCCCAGAAGAGGGTTTAAGAAAGGCAACGGAAGGGAGTGAGCAATGGACCTGATGCTGGATCCTGTCCAAGGTACCAAGGTACCCCACTAATATGAGACACCAAGGATCCTGACCATAGGTTCCCCTTATACTTTACCCCGGAGTTGTGCATGTGACAGCTGTATCACAGGAGGCCCTGGGCACATTGAATCCCATGTAGAGGTGGGACTCCAGGGGAATTATCGGTTACCGGTTTTATCGGTAGCTATGGGTATCGGTATATCTTTTTTTAACATTGCAGATTTTCTCAAATCTTTAACATTGCAGCTATTGTTAAATGGCATCAATGTTAACAATGCAAGAGAAACTGGCAATGTTAAAAAACGATATACCGATACCGACAATTATCAGTATTATCGGATTAATCCAATAGTCCCACACATAATTAGCAGGCTGTGGGAGCAGGCTGAAGTTCACCCCTAGCGCCAGAACACAGACACCTGGGAAGGGGGGATTCTGGAAACCTGTGACAAAGGAGGGGCAGGGTGTCATTGCCAACTCAGCAGCATGTGAATTAGGACAAGAAGAAATGAGTTTAAGTCGCAGAAAAGCAGTTTGAGGTTCAATATTAAGAAGAGCTTCCTCAATGTAAGAACAGTTGGATAATGGGAAAAGGCTGTGGAATTTCCTTAAAACTGGTGGTTTTAAGACAGGGATGTGAATTTCTTGCCCCGTCCCACCCTCATGTTTTCATACCACATTCCAGTCGTGCTTCAGGACTTCCTGCAACTCCGGCTGTTTACCTGAAAAGCCCTTTAAATGCACCCACTGAAATGGCACCCATAGGAGACTGGTTAGATATTTCTTGGTGATGCTCTAGGTCTGGCAAATCCCGTCTTGGCAGTAGCACAGAGGCTTAGACTTGATGATCCTTGAGGTCTCCTCCAGCCCTAGGAGTCTCTGATGCTGCCTGACACCAGTGCTTTGCTCCCCCCGCTCTGCGTTTGTAGTGGCATAGTAGAGCTGGTATCCAGGGCCGCTAACCTCCAGGCAGCATTTTCAGTCACACCCTGCAGGAAGCGCCTCTTTGTGACCCATCCCTGTTTGTGCTGAGCAGAGGGGACTCACCAGGAGCCCAGAGCAATCACAGGCTTGTTTAATTCTAGTTGTTCCATTTGACCGCTGTGTCTCAATGAAAGGAGCTAAATTGCAAAGGTACACATGGGTCCTTGGGTCCAGTTTGTCCATGTGAATTCTGATGCCCAGATCAATAAATCACTCCAGACCTCTATTTCCCATGATTAAGGACAGCAGAGCAGCACTCGCTGCTGCAAATACCAACAAATACTCAAAGGAAACAAACAAGGGAAAGCAGTGACATTTGTCTAATTCCAGGACAAGAAGAAGCGTGCCTGACTGGCGGAGTGCTATGACTGGAATTGCAAAGACGGCAGCAAGGAGCTAGCTGGATGCCCTGGGAACCAGTGTGCAGTGAAGCCAAGTCAGTATTGCCTGGAAATTTGCCAACAAAAAATGTTTGGTTTCTTGCCCATCTTCTTGATTCTGTGGAATTTTTTTGCTGGGATTTGATCTTAATTTTTACAGAAATTATGCTATTCATTTGGATTTGGGGGGAGGGGATAATCAGGTTTTTTGTGTCACTCTGCTGGTTCCCCCTTCCCTACTGTTTTTGGAAAAACGTTTGGTCAGTGGGAGGTTGGAAGTTAGCCACACTAAGGCTGTTTTTACATGATCCTAATACTGGCATTAACCCCTCAAAATCTGGAATGTAGTTGATTGTGTGAATCACCATGCTTGCTTAAATCACTTCCGCTTCCTGGTTTTTAACTCCTGTTTCCTGGTTTTATGCCAGCATTGTTCAATAGGATTTTCAAGGATTTATCTACTTTGGCATGAAATCATCATCATCATCTTTATTTTTATATAGCGACCCCCTGCGATGACACTAGGCGCGCTTTACATACAACAATTTAACACAACCTTTAATCCTCATAACAACCCTGTGAGGTAGGTTAGGCTGAGAGAATAATGCAACTGGCCCAAGGTCACTCAGTGAGTTTCTGGCTAAGACAAGATTAGAACTCGGGTCCCTTCCTACCTCCCATGGTTGTTGTGAGGATTTAAAGTTGTGTTAAATTGTTGTATTTAAAATGCTCCGAGTGCCATCGCAGGATACTGCGCACTTAGCCATTATACCACACTGGCTCTCAGCGTAATAATACCAGAATAGCGTTCATGTGAACTAGATTAAACCACTCCACGATAGAGAATTGCAGGTAGAGTTTTTATGTCCCCTCTACCCAATATCTCTATGGTATTCTGCAGTCTCGGGTAGCAAAATGTCACAGGTAGGGATTTACAGCAGAGAATGCTGTGACAAAATGCTACTCATACTGCCTCCTAATCCATTCTGACCCTGAAGTGGAGGGAATTCATCACACCCATCCACTCCAGGGACAGCAAGTGGCATAGGCACAGCAAATAAATAAAACCAATACACTAGGAGAGGCATTCTCCCTTCAGTCAGAGTTCCCCAAGGCGCTATCATTTAACTGTGCTGCACCATGGGATTGATGCAGTCCTCCTTGTGACTCTTATATCAGAATATGCGTCTACACTGCCAATCTGGAATAGTGCTTATTCCGAAGTATTAAAGATCATGTAGACAGTTACTCTGTCCTGAATGACGACTCCAGAATGACAAATCCAGAATTACAGCTACTTTGGAATAATTCTGCAGCCAAAGTCTTCCTGGCAGTTCCAGGAAGGGAACATTACACATACCCAAGGCTACTGTGCAAGCTCATGGATAACTTTCAGTGTTGTGCAATTATCCTGTACATCTGTTCTCCAGGAATAACCCGCCCTCCAATCCTCCTCCTCAGAGGTTCTAAGTGTACTTACCTCTGCTTGTAATATTGAACACTGTGGCTGCTCATCACCTCTGATGGTACTTCCCCACTGCCTTCTCACCCACTCTTTGGACTGATCTGCCTGGCTCTTCAGCTCAACTCATGACCCCAGTTCTTAGCTTGACTTCTTTGGCTTGGATGACGGGCACAACCTGCCTTACCCTAGACCATGTCTTATGCTTGGCTGCCTGATGAATGATTTATTTATTTATCTGCTCTCCTCCTCCAACCCTTCCACTTGCCCCCTTGATCCCATTCCTTCCCGCCTCCTCACCTCCATTACTCCCACTGTCGTCCCCTCCTTCCTGCACATCATCAGTCTCTCCCTCTCTACTGGCTCTTTCCCTTCTGCCTTCAAACATGCCACAGTCTCTCCTATTCTCAAAAAGTCCACTCTTGACCCCTCTGACCCTTCTAGCTATCGTCCTGTCTC
>QEPC01001417.1:919717-955261 GCA_003113815.1 Sphenodon punctatus
CCCCCAGACTCCGAACCTGCTGAGCTACGGGAGGGCAAACCCCCCCAACCAGGGGGGCCGATACCTCCCTTGCTCTCCCCACCACCATCACCTCCGTCTTATCGGGGTTGAGTTTCAGTCTGCTCTGCCACATCCACTCCGCCATGGCCTCCAAACACTGGGATAGCAGCGAGACGGCAGAGTCTGGGTCAGCTGAAAAAGAGCGGTGCAACTGAGTATCATCAGCATATTGGTAGCATCACACCCCGAACCCTCTCACAACCTCCCCCAAGGGCTGCATGTATACATTAAACAATAATGGAGACAGAATGGAACCCTGCGGAACGCCGCAAGATAAAGCGCAGGGGCAAGATGTCTCCTCCCCCAGCACCACCCGCTGGCTCCTCCCCGAGAGGAATGAACGGAACCATTCAAGAATAGTCCCGTCCAGACCCCCCAGGTCACGCAGCCGTCTCAGCAGCAGCCCATGGTCCACGGTATCAAAAGTGGCCGAGAGATCTAGCAGGATGAGAAATGTTGAACATCCTGCATCCATCTCCCGACAGAAGTTGTTGACCAAGGCCACCAACGCCGTCTCGGTGCCATAGCCAGGGCGGAACCCAGATTGAAAAGGGTCCAGGAAACCAATGCTGTCTAGATGCGCCTGGAGCTGGGTCGCCACCACCCTCTCAATAACCTTCCCTAAAAAGGGAAGGTTAGAGACAGGACAGTACCTGGCGAGTGCGTCCACATCCAATGATGTTTTTTTCAGCAGGGAGCGCACCACAGCCATTGACCACCCTCGCCAGCACCGTCCCCAATGTCTCCCTGGAGGCTTTCACCAGCCAGGACGGGCACGGATCGAGATCACAACTGGTGGTTCACACAGACCCCAGGACATCCACCGCATTGGCTAGCGTCATTTCCTGAAACTCCCCCCACAAAGTTGGACCAGATGGGACCTCCATCCCCTCGTGCTCTCCGCCTACTGCCCCTAATCCAGCGTCAAAGTCACTCTGAATCCAAGCGATTTTGTCTGCAAAGTGGGTGACAAACTCCTCACAGTGGGCCTGGGAGAAGTCCCCATCCAGGCGGAGGGAGGCTGGACTGACCAGCCCCCGCACTGCCCAAAACAGCACCACCGGGCGTGACTTCACAAACACTATGAGGACAGCAAGGAACTCCCTGGAACTGAACTGGGAGACTGGGTTGGGGACCTGACACATAAATGCAACAGCAGCAATGTGCTTAGGAGGTTGGCAGATTTCTCAGGACTATGCTGCATCAATTGCAGCACCATTTGTTATCTGCATTTAATGTTAGCTGCAATTCAGCACTCTGGTTGTGGGTTCTAATGTGCATGCAGGCAGCCTCTGCCCCAAGGAGCTTACAGTCTGAATGATAGTAGAAAGGGCTGGGGGAGACATTAAGTGGGGACAGTAGTAGGAACTAAGATAGCCTAAAGGACAGAGATGCAGCAGGAACACGTTGCAGTCAAGACCTGTAAGACAGTGATGGGGTAGCTGTTAGGTGGTATTGATACCTTTGGGGTCAGTGTCTATATGTTCCCAGTATGTTGTAACAGGTGTCCTCTTCTCTCCAGGCCAATTAGTAGTTCGTGGCTCCCTTTCCCCAGCATTTTCCTGCATGTAGACTGGAAGGGCGATGAACATGCAGGTCTCCTTGGATGTCTTTAGACAGAGTTGCGGGAGGCTACCCATGGGCCTGCTCCTGGGGTTGTCAGCCCTACGTGCATCCCCAACCTGCGCCAGGTTTATATGGACCCTGCAGCTGCTGTGGGCTGCAGTCCGCCTGTGCGGCGCACGACTCCTCCACACCACAGAGCTGCAGTAAATCGCTTAATACTCTAGGCTGCCACCTGCAGCTGTATAGCGTTGACCGAGGCAACCCCCGGCTGGGAGCAGAGCTGTAGCGGCTGGCCACAAGTAGATGGACAGCAGCAGCTCTGCCTCTGGCCAGTGCCCGAGGTTTGGGTGCCCATTGCACTGGTGCTGCTCTAGGATGTACTGGAGCACCGCTAGTGGGGCTGGAGTGGAGCAGGTGCCGCCTGCTCCACTTCTGCTCTGCCTGCACATCTGGCAGCCCACCTTTAGATGGACAGGCTGCTTCAGTGTGAGGTGGAGGTGGACCAGAGTCATGACTGCCAGTGCCACCCATCTAAACGAACCCATTGTGTGAGCCCCACACTGCAGCATGTCAGGCTGGCCAGGTCAAGAGAATGTGTTAGCACATTGTCAAACAGAATAAGCTTTGACACCCAACAAGACCAACGCTCATTTTGGTGCTTGGAAGTAACAGGGGAGGCAGACTCCTAACGGTGCTTTGTAATAAACTTGTACAATGGAAACACCTGCAATTAATAAGGTGCAATTTGGAAAGCCCTTAAACTATCTTGTCAGCTAACCAGCAGGGTATTGCAACAGCCACATTAATGATTACTTGATTACTAGTGACATGGCAGCACTGGCTGCTGTGCATACACAATATCATGCTTCAGAGTTTAGAGTGATGGACAAGAGGGCTTTGATGTCATCACCATTTTCTACCAAGGCAGCAACACACGAGTTTAGGAGTCACAGGCAGGACCACAACCACATGTCAGGGAAATTCAGTTTCCAAAACTGCAGCATCTGCACAGTTGCATCTAAGGAGTTCATAGAATTGTTGGGGTTGGAAAGAACCTCAAGGGTCACCATCCCCAACCCAGCCCATCACCGGCCTTGGTCCCCTCTCCACTCTTCTCCCCTCCTCCCCCCTGAGCTTTCAGGGCACATTCCTGAGGCATTAGAGCAGTCAGACAAAAGAAAGTTATGTTTCTAGCAAGTTGGCTGGACACAGGGGCATAGCTAGGTTGTAGTGGACCCTGATGGAGACGATGGAATGGGCCCCTCAGCTGCATCAGCCAGCACCTGGCACAACTATACTATCTGTGCAGATGTGCTGGGTACAGCTGCTCTGCCACTATGGCGTTTTTAAAACAGACTGCGGCTGGGGGGCAGTTCATGGTCGCCCCGCTGCAGGGGTGGGGTGTGGGGTGGGGTGCAGACAGATGCACACCCATCCTCCATCCACCCATGCCCCCACATGAAGCAACCTGCGTTTTCGCGGGTCCTTCGTGCGAGGGCAATGGGTAGAGGTGTGTGTTTTGCAGGAGCGTGCATGCACACCCGTACACCCGCCGCTGCTTTCACATGAAATTCACCCACCCATGTCCACTGGGTAGGCATGAGTGGGTGTGTCTCATTTAAAAAGAGCCTATGATAGCCACGCCCCCAGCCCACCAGACAAATAGAAAGCAGAAGACACACCTCATAGGTGTGATCTGACACTCGAGGACTAGTCTCCATGACAAGATCCATCAGGCTGCTCGGATGTGGAGCCAGTTAACCCAAAGGGAGAAAGGGTTTCTCCCAGCCCTCCTGGGCTTGACCCTCACAAACCACTTGTAGCATCCAACCTCTCTTTTGTCTATAGTTCCTAATGGGTCTGTATTGCTAGCTGGGCCTACCCTATTCGACCTCTCTGGGATGGCTCCCAACAATCTCTGCAGGAAGGGCAGACAAGCAAGGAGATATTTTGACTCAGTGGAGCAAGTTAATTCCTTCCTGCCAGTCACTGGATGAGGTTTATACTTCCTTCTCCCTCTTGCACAAGCAGAGTCCCTTGCTTGCTCCAATCAAGGGTGTAGCTATAATAGGAAGAGGCGATGCAGCTGCACGGGGGCTAAAAAGCTGGGGGGGGCAAACTCCCTGGTGCAGCTGCATCACTTGCCAATGAGAGTGGAATCATGGGAGTCCCATTCCATATTCTACACCACAGCCCATAACAGCCTTGCTACATCTATGTCCCTGGGTCCAGCTGCGTGTGAGCTCTGCTTGGTGCCCAGATTTTTCAGAGCTCTGTTCTATTTCCCCAATGCGCATAGTCCTGCCCATAGAAGGGACACACTGGCAGCTCCCAGGGGCTTAGAGCTTTGGAGAGTCTGCCCCTGACTTTGGTGCATCAACAGGAGCTGAGCTGTTTGGAAAATCTATCCTGGGGTCTCTGGCTGTTGCTGCCCGTGTAAGTGTCATGTAAGCATGTCCCATGCACCACCAGCACGGTTACACTGGACCCTGTGCCAAGAGGGGCCCCAACAGGATCTCCGAAATCCCTAGGCAGAGTCTCTACTGGATGGATACAGGACTTACTAGAGTCTCATAAAATGATTTCAGGGTCTCTGGATTTCTGGAATTTCCTTGGCAATTTGGAAGGACACCATTGCAGGATTCTATGTGATTCATAAAAGACCATTGGTTCCAAGCTTCTAGCTGTCAGTGCATGCAGTGCTCTCTGCAGAGCACATGTACCATTAGCCATGCTGCAGCCCGAAGGGGTTCTTAGGACCCTTTTCTTTGGCCCTAACAGATCCCAGGAGACGGTGATCTTGTAGGATAAATATAAGTCCAGAAAGCTGAACATGGGTGCAGAATGCAGATACCAACAGGTGTCTGTCCAAGATATTTATAACTTTCCTGAATTATCTGATTGCCTCATCCCAATCTTTACTGTGTTTGCCTTTGTGCTATCTTTGAGCAGGGCAGGACTATTGTCTCCATTGCACAGGTGGAGACATCGGAAATACAAACTGACATGATCTAAAATCTAGATCTTCCAGGATGCTAAGCTCCAGCAGCTCCCACGGTATTCCCTGTGGGTCAGATTCTCAGGAGAGTCCAGTCTGCTGGGAAAATAGATGCTTTTGGAAATTGAGCAATACATGACTTGCCTGAGGTCATACAGGGAGTCAGTGGCAGAACACTGACTTTGATATCAAGGTTTTACAAATCCAGTTTTAAAAATAATGCGTGAGCCGCCAGGCGCCGCTGTTTTCAATGGCAGCCGGCGATTTCTGGTGCGTGTAAACGCTCCCCATGTGACTTTTTAAAGAGCGGATTTGTCAATCTGCTTGTCTAAAAGCTCCCTCGTGCTCATACCTTAACCACTGTCCATAGGACAGGGGAGCACAGGAGGGTGTTCTCAGTTGCTGCCCCGGTTTTGTGGAGCTCCCTTCCCCCAGAAAGTTTGCTTGAGCCCAAGCCTAAGCAACTTCCAGATGTCTTTTCAAATAAACATTTTATTTGAAAAGGCATTTGGTGGGCGGGGATAGGGTTGGATGGTGTTTGGGTTTGGGGTAGGGTTGTTGGGATATTGGGAATTAGGGTGGGAGGTTTTATTGCTTAAATTTTATTATCATTGTTGCTTTATTGATTGTGAGCCTCCCTAAGCCTTTGCGGGAAGGGCAGCAGATCAATCTAAATAAATACATTTTTTAAACTGTGTATGGGATCCTATGTGAGCCATGCTGTATCTCATAAAGAGCATTTCTGCTAAACAGAGTGAGTGTCTCCATTAGATGTATTTGTGCATCTAGGGCATGTTTCTCTCCCCAGCACATTGGAGAGTCTCTGTTATGACATCTTTTAAGATGAATCTGCAGTTAAAACGAGCCCCTGCAGTATTATTCAGTGCATCGTGCTTGTGAGCCATCTCCCCTTCACCATCCTGTAAAAGAGTGGAAGAGGGTTTTGCCATTCATTTGTTTTCATTTAGCAATAAATATAAATCTTCTGCTTTCAGTAGAATAACAGCGTGAGTTGTATGAGGTGTGTGTGCTGAGCCCAACGACTCCCCTGCTACCAGCTGGATGTGAGACCCACAGACAGGAAATGGTGAAATAACACAGCAGGAGAGAGGAGACTGGTTTTAAGGTGCTGACTTGGCTCCCCCAATTTTTTTTTAAAATGCTGGGATTCTATTATTTATTTATTTTTAAAACTTATTACCCCGCCCCTCCTGCCGCAGGCAGCTCGGGGCAGCTTACAATAGTTAAAGCGATTAAAATAAATTGTAAAAAGGAGGAAACAGAGAAACACATCCCACCCCCACCCACTATCCCTGTCCCCCACCAAACACCTGGTGGAACAGCCAGGTCTTGAAACTTCTCCAAAAGGAGGGAAGATCCGGGGCCAGCTGGGCCTCTACCAGAAGGGAGTTCCACAGGCGCAGCCACCGAGAATGCTCTCCCCTGCGTGGTCCCCTGAAACACTCGGGGGACCTCGAGGAGGGCACCCCAGATGACCACAGGGGCTGATCCAGGACCAGGGGAGTGAGGCGATCTTGCAGATAGGCAGGGCCCAGGCCATTTAGGGTTTTATAGGCCAAGACCAACCAACACCTTGAATCGGGTCTGGAAAACCACCGGCAGCCAGTGCAGAGCACTAGTGTAATATAGTCCCAGCAGCACAGTCCCACTAGGAGCTGAGACACCGCATTCTGCACCAGCTGCAATTTCCGAGTTATCACCATGGGTAGCCCCATGTAGAGCACCCCCAGAGTCCGTACCTGGGAGGCCAGTGGAGGCCAGACTCCAGCAATGATGGGGGCCACCAACTCCATTGCCTTATCCACTAACATCACCTCCATCTTGTCAGGATTCAGCTTCAGTCAATTAGCCCTCATTCAATCCCCTACAGCCGCCAAACACCGAGTAAGCACCGAGACTTCCGGACCTGGGTCTGTTGAAAAAGAGAGGTAAAGTTAGGTGTCAACAGCATATTGCTGACACCGCACACCTAACCCCCTAATCACCTCACCGAGCGGCTGCATGTACACGTTGAACAGCAAGGGGACAAAACAGAACCCTGTGGGACTCCACACAAGAGGTCTCAGTATGATGAAAAACAATCCCCAAGCACCACCGCTGTGTTCTTCTGGTCAGGAAAGAGTGGAACCATTCAAGAACCATTCCGCCCACCCCTGCACAGTCCCACAGACGCGTCACCAACATCTCATGATAAACGGTATCAAACGCAGCCAACAGATCTAACAAAATCAGCAGGGTCGAAAGACCCCGATCCAATTCTCGGCGCAAGTCATCTACCAAAGCCACAAGCACAGTCTCAGTGCCATGACCCAGCTGCTGAGCCACTACCCGTTCAATAACCTTGACCAGGTACTGATCACTCCAGTCAGCAACAGCTCCATTGTCTTCCAGCAGGTCTTAACCAGCCAGGACGGGCAAGGATCTAATTCACAAGTAGTGGCCCTGACCACCCAAAGAACATCCACCGCAATGGCAGGTGTCACCAACTGAAACTGATCCCAGAAAACCGGACATGACGGGGTTTCCATAACCTTTGGCTCCCCTAGTGTAATAAGTGCAGCATAGAAATCGTGGTGAATATGAGCGATCTTATCCACAAACATGTCACAGCAGGCAATAGATGACTCCACTCCAAGACTAAGGGACTGACCAGCCCCTGCACAACCTGGAAAAGCTCTGCTGGACGGGATTTTGTGGACACTATGAGAGCAGCAAAGAACACCCTCTTTGCTGCTTGCTCGCATAGCCACGGCATAAGCTCGTAAACTGGCTCTATGCTGCAATCTGTTGGCTTCAGCACACAAACGACGCCACCATCGCTCCAAACACCACTCATCTCGCTTCAGCAACTGCAGCTCTTCGGAAAACCAAGAAGGCCTGTGGAGCTGCCACCTGGGTAGAGGTTGCCTAGGATCCATCTGATCAACGCCCTCAGTCAGCAAGGTATTCCACAGCACAACGAGGTCATCGATGAGATGGTTGTCAAGGTCACAGGGTATCACCGCCAGAGCATTCCGGAGCCGTTCTGGTTCCATCATCCTCCGGGGGTGAACCATCCAAATCGGCTCAGCACCCTTCCAGAGGCAGACATGTGCCAGGAGCAAAGTCTGCAAGAGGTAATGGTCCATCCACAACAAGGGCACAGTTGATATCTCCCCTATTGATATGGAATACCTGCCTCAAGGCCGGTGCAAAACACAAGGTCTAAGGTGTGTCCCCCCTAATGTGTTGGGTCAATAACCATCTGGAACAGGCCCATGGTTGCCATGGCAGCCATGAACTCATGCTCTGCTCCCCCAAGGGTGGTGTCAGCATGAATGTTGAGGTCCCCCAAGACTACTGTCTTTGGGGACCGCAACACCAGCCCTGACACCACCTCCGCTACAGCATGCAGGGAAGCTGCTGCACAAGTATGTGCACGGTATACCAGCAGCACTCCCAAACTGTCACCCACCATATCAAACACAAGATGGAGACCCTCAATACCCAATATGGATTGCACCAGATACCTCCTTAAAAATCATGGCTACACCACCACCACCACCCCGGTCCTTCCAACCACAGCTGATGCTGCATGGAATTCCCAGCTGGAACAAGATCAGTCCGAATAGGTCTTGATTCATTGTCCAGCCAGGTTTCCATGATACATACAAGATTGGCAGCATGGTCCAGGATAGTTTCCTGGACTGTTGTTGCATCTCACCTCCCCCCTCTTGGAACCATATCTCCCCTGTCCCATCACAACCCCAATAGCTGTGGCCCCCCCAGCCGGCCCAGCTGTCTGACCCCTCCCTGGCTGTCCCTCACTGGCAGCAGGGGAGATCCTCCCCCCTGCCCCCATATACCTTCCGAATCCCCTCTCCCTAACCCAAACATTCCCCTCCCCTCCTAACATCCCACCCACCATCACAGACTAAATACAATAAAACCCCACACCCACAACCCCTCCCCCCATAAAACACTATTAAAATCCTCCAATCCTCCCACAAATTACCACCTCCTCAAGCTCCCAGCTTTTTTCGCCCCAGCCCCTCAGACCCCACTAAGGGCCACGCCTAAGGGTCGTTAGGTGCTGCCGACAGGCACGCCGCCTTCAGCCCCTGCCAGGGCCGGAGCCCCACCCCAAGGTGGCTGAGGGAATCCCCTGGCCCCATAACTCAATTTCCCCATGTGCAATATGCATCAGTTGCCAGATTGTGCCAGTCCACAAGTTTCAACCCTCTGTTATCCAATATTTGGAGGTGGTTCTAGTTACATAAATTATATGTGAGTTAGGCCCACTTCTGTAACTAACCAAAGAACGCCATAGAATTCTAGTACCCAGTTTCAGCAAATGCACAGACACCTGCTTTATAATAAGAGAAAGTTTTTATAGGAGTTTATTTGAGCAAGATCATTAAAGTGGTTCAGAGCTTGTACAGAAGTTGCATTATACAAGAAGATACGCTTAACGCAAACACTAACTTGATTTGTACATTTGTCTAACTACCTCTTCCCCAGCTTTCCAGTTGTATTTAACACCCAAGTCACAACTAAGGAAGGTTCCTGTCTTCACATATTTCCAAAGCAGTGTCTTCCACAAATGTGTATTCTCTAATGGGCGTGTCTATATGCTATGGCCAATGGCTGGTGCATAAATAAATAAATAAATAAATAGTGGGCACGTCTGCTTGCATCACTCATGCATTGGATCATCTTCCAGTCCTGCTTCATAACTTCTATCATAACTTTCCAATTTTATTTTTACGCTACTGTATATGAAGTTTGAGACAGATCACATTGATCACATTGATCCCGAACACAGCTATAATTCATACATATATTTTGGAAATGCAGAATGTTGCTTTTTTTTTCACCAAGAACAAGAGCTAGTCTTGTTTTCATAGTAATGACTTTGTAACACATTGCCACAGGTCCCCCACCCAGGCCCCCTATAGAATTCCCCTTCTCACCTGCCATCATGGGAGAGGAGAGTGCAAATGTGATGGGGAAGGGGAGGAACCAGCTAGAGTGGGATGGGAAGAGGTAAGTGAAAGAAAGGGGCTGTGGAACAGTGTGGACCTGTAGGGTGTGAGTCCCTGCAAGATCCAACACATGGGGCCTCTTTAGACATAACAAAGATCGGGTGTCAAAACACCTAAGCACATGTTTGGCAGTTTGGCCATTGTGTGGAAGCACCATAACAATCCCAACACCAATTTGGCCACCCGTTGAACACGCGATGTGAACACCATTGCATCACAAGGACAATTTGCGTGTTCCGGATGAACACGTGGCCAGCATTGTGTCTAATGATATTGTGTGGCATGTTAACAGGTATAACATAGGGAATGAGGCAGCAGCGCTTGTGTGCTACGATCGGGTGGTGAGCAAAACAACAATTTGCCCCAAGATGGGCTGTGTGTCTAAGCAGCGCCACATGGTGAACACAGGGCCATACCGGTGTTCACATCAAGGTCAAAACACACATTTAAACACATGTTGACATTATGTCTAAAGACACCCAAAGTGTTTTTCCTTTACCAGGTGCTGTCCCCCTTATTCAATGAGCTGGGGGATCTTTAGTCTTTGCTCTAAACAGCAGACCAGGCAAAAACAATCCATATGACACTGATCCATATGACATCTGGGGTGTCAGTTCGCCTTGTGGAATTGCTTTGCCCCTGAACTGGGGCTCAGAGGAGACTTGGGTTAAATTACTTGCTAAGCTACAGGTTCACTATGCAGCCTCTCTGGGCCTCAACTCTGTTAAATGGAGATAATAGCCCTGCTAGCATTAGGAACTTGTGAAAATTAATTCTTCATTCAGGAATGCTTATGAGGTGTTTAAGCTCTGGTGGTGGGTGTCATAGAAACATGCAGAATCCTGTCAAATAAATTGGCCTCGGAGGGCAAGATTGAAACAGCAAGAAAGTTCTGAGGGGTGTGTGTGTGTGTGTGTGTGTAATCTATTCCCAAAGTGGACCAGCTTCACATCATTCTCTTTTGCTCAAAAAAGACCTGGGAGGCTGAGTCCCAGCCGTTCACCCAGCCTTTTCCAGGTTGACTGAGTAAACTGTGTTTCCCCCTCACTGTCCCAAGATCCTGCTTTGTAAATGCAAAGGTGGTTTCTCTCCACCAGACAGAGCAGTACGGAGCCTCTGGGCTCTTTTAGACAAGCGGGTTGCTGTTGCGCGACCTGCTCACGCGATATTTCAAAATCTCACGACGCGGGATTACATGAGCTGGAAGTAGGGGATCACGCTCATGAAAGGCGATCGCGCATTATTTGCCGACCATAAATTAAATACTTCAATGTGTGAGGTATTTAATTCGCGGTCGGCAAATTATGCGCAACCGAGCCCCCCGCCCCCTCTGCCCCAAGTCTTCGCCCTCCCGGAAGTTGTTTTTATACTACTTCCGGGAGAGTCTGGCCCCTTCTCGTTCCCTCCAGGAAGTAGTATAAAAGCAACTTCTGGGAGGGTGAAGCCTCGTGGCAGGAACGTGCGGCAGCGGCGACAAAGAGCGGCGGCGGTGGTGAGCGACGATTCGAGGACAGAGCCGCAGGGCAGCAGGTGGGGCCTGCTTGGGGCTGGGGCCTGCCTAAGGGGCTGGGGCCTGCCTGGGGGGGCTGGGCTGGCTGGGTCGGGCTCTTGGGGGGCCGGGCCGGCTGGGCCGGCAGAGCCTGGCTCTTGTGGGGGCCGGGCCGGGAGGGCCGGCGGGGCCTGGCTCTTGGGGGGGCTAGTGGGTTAGAGCAGGGGGGGCTGGGAATACTAGTGCAGCTGGTGTAGGACTGAAGGAATGTTGGATTAAAAGTTTATGTAATGAATTTAATATGTTTAATAGAGGGTAACAGCTGGTGTAGGAATGAAGGAATGGGGAATTTAAATCCTGAGTGGTAGGAATGTTGTGTGAGAAGGCAGCTGTGCATTAGCAGAAAGGGTGCATTCCTTCAAGGCTGTTCCTTAATTGTGTTCCAGTGCAGCATTACTACAGGTGCAAGGAATGATGCCTTAATATACAATAATGTAGATATTGAAGTCTGGTATCAATTCTCCCCTTAGTCTTCTCTTTGCTAAGCTAAACACAGGGCATGTGTAATACTAGTGCAGCTAATGCAGGAATGAAGAAGCCTTACTGTAGGATGCATAGCAAGGGACAGAGTGATTTTTTTGGTTGGGGGCCACTGAGCACTGAAACGGAGTGATTTGGGGAGCCAGAGCACTGAAATGAGGGCCAGTACCCCCACCAGTGGCAGTCTCCCCCCTGCCAGCCCCCCATAACCTCCCATTCACCCCTGCCAGGCTGCTGAGGATCTGAGTCTGGGGACTCAGCTCTGATAGGCCCGAAATCTGGTGCACTCTGCCTGTCCCCAAGCCACGCCCCCAAGCCACACCCCCTTGGCCCATTTCCGGCTCGCCGGTGGTATATTTTCCCAGGCCACTTTGATTTCCCAATCCGCCCTTGACTGCATTTATATCACCACATATGGAGCCAAGGGGGTGCTTGCATATCAGGATATTGCAGGACAAAAATAAGGAGCCATAAGCCTGTAGCTGTTTATCAGCTCTTTTGCTTCTGCTGCTGCCTTCCACTGAATGACCACACTAATGGAATAAACAGAACAACATAGTCTTTGCCCATGTTATGAGTGATGAAGTACTTAGTCTGCCTTGTGCAGCTGCCATGCAGCTTCCTCGCTCCCTGCTCTACGCAGCTCAAAGCAGAGACACAGGCAGGCAGTCAGTCATGTCCCAGGAAGTGTCAGAGGCAGAGTCTCTGCACCTTGGGTAGGGAAGGGACACAATTTCCATCACTCAGTGCTGCAGGCAGTTGATGTCAATGTTTTCTCTGGTCACATATTTATTTACTTAGAACATATTCATGTTCCCTCTTCTCACACAGACCCTAGAGATAGTACCGTGATATCTTTTATTGGACCAACTACAGTTGGTGGAAGTATATCCACCAGCTGTATTTGTCCAATAATAATAACAATAATAATAATACTTTATTAGCACGGCTTTCACCATGGCTAAAACCCAGAAACACATACATACAAGTGAAGAAACAAACAATTACGAGCAATTGTCACCTGGAAGGAAAAAAATAATCCAATAAAGATATCAAAGTACTACGTTATCTCTATTGCCTATATTTGGGACCAACACGACAATCTTACTTTCTCTACACACAGACCCTGGAATTCACAGTGATCAAAGAATCCTTATAAAACTGCCTGCATCCATTGTCAGCTGCTTCTTTACCAGTCATCCTATCAGCAACAATGGCAATCGATAGCCTTTTACTTAGACCTCCACCCCCAAAATGCTGGAGAGAAGGCCTGGGCTTTGCAGTGCTTCTGAAGGACAATACCTCCAAGCTCTGGGGAACAGTGCAGAGTTTGCATCTCAGTGGGAGAAGGCCCTCACAAGGGAAGTCCACTAGCTGCAGCTAGAGCAAGGTGATATGGAGGGAGTAGACTAGCATTGGCATATAGTAATGATCCCAGAACAGAAGGCTTATAACAAAATGTCAAATCAGGAGAGAGAGGTAGGGCTAGTCATAAAGACTCATCCACACATGATAATAGGAAATAAAATGCTTCATGATAAGGAAACCATAGAACATTGCACCGAATGTTATCATTGAAGGTGTGAACACACTTTTTAAAGGTGTGGGATTTCTCCTGCAGTTTAAAACTGCGGCTTCGGGAAACCCCTGCAAAAGGGGGGGGGGGGTAGCTCCTTCTCAAACTGGGAGTCCCCTGAGTGCCATTAGAAACAATGGTGCCAAGAGACTTCCAGATGTTTTGAGACAACCTAGATAAGACCCCCTGAGGGGGTTTCCCCGAGCCAGATTTTTAAACTGCGGGAGAAATCCCGCATGTTTAAAAAGGCCTGAGCATGTGGTTAGCTATCTGCAAAACTGTAACCTCTTATAAGAGTTCATACATTACATTAGTAAGGGGCAATTTACCTATGAGTGGTAATAATTACCACAAACTATCCCTCTGCCAATTCATGGTACTACTTGTGGGTCAGTTACCTCGTACTAATGCAATGTGTGAACACTCGCAAAAGGTACCAATTCTACAGATAGGATACATGCAGTAGCTAACAACACACTGAGTGTTCACAAGTTCAGTGATATTGAGGGATATTGTGCCTCTCACCATAACCTGTAAACAAGCCCACAGTGTTTTTCTACACAGGTGGTTACTAGTTAGTACACATTAGTTTATTTATTTTATTTATTTATTTAATGGATTTCTAGTTAACCAATATTAAGTGTAAACATTTAATCCATATTGAGTATCAGCATGAGATCTAAATCCAGGTTAATTAACCCATGGCAGATTGATATCCTCAGTTTATTTTATTTTCTAAATTTCTACCCCGCCCCTCCTGAGAACAGCTCGGGGCGGCAGTTAATGTGGTGCTAGGTGTACTTCACTTTCCTGGGCAGATGGCTCTCAGGCTCATTGGAAACCAGCTATATACTTCTCAAACCTCACTCCTGCCAAAGCACTTGCTGTCCTCAGAGCTGCTCTGCAAAGTCTGAAGCCTTTGATGACAACTCTTCCAGCCACCATTCTTCCTTGTCCGTTCTGAAGCCTCTCTGAAACTTGAGCTCCAAAGAGGTGCTTTCAGTCTGTGGCTGTGGCCTCCGTGTCTCTCAATGGTTTTAACTTCCCTCACTGCTTTTGCTGACTATGGCCAAGTTCAGAGCTGGTCAAATAGGGCACATATTTATTTAACAGACCAGCTGTTGGAAGAGACACAGAGGCATAGCTAATAGCTATAATGGGTGCACCGGGGCCTAAGCACATGTAGAATGCATGTGCACACTGGAATGGAGCGCCCCAGCAGGGGGCCCATTCCAACCTAGCTACGCCCCTAAAGAAACACAATTCAATGGTCTTGATTATCACAGTGACTGAAGGCCATTACCTGGCCTGTGTTCTATAGGAGTTCAGACTAGATGGTCTCTATGTTCACTTCTGGCCTTAAAATCAATGATTCACCACTCGCAATAGCACCCAAGGGCCTGATTTTCCCTAGCCAGGACCATGGGCCATCATTTATCTTGGCATGAGCACGTGGAAATTCAGAAACTATGGCTTTTTAAAGCCAATTTCCATGGATGCACAGGGTGTAAGGCAGTAGGGGGCTCTGTCCCAGAGATCACGCCTCTGCCCCTTTCACTCCTTCTGTCCCTGCCTCCCTCCCCCTGAAGTGTTCTTAGGAAATGAGAAGCCTTGAGGAGTGTGGTACAAAGACCCTTGGGAGGCTCCCTAAGCACAGGAGCCTTGTATGGATTGGTTTACTCTTTACTCAGAGACTCTGGTAGATAGGGTTACCACCTTTCCAAGGGAAAATACTGACCTGTTAATTTACATATATAAATTAATTAATTTGTATATACAATTAATATTAATTTATGCAAAACTATGCACGACCAGACTCTAATCCATGTTCAATAGCCTGCATACACACATACACATAGCCTGCCTAAATCCTAGCCTAGGATTTCAAGGGGTGCAACTCAACGGGTCCCCTATCCAGCAGGGTGCTGATTGGGGATTCAGGGGGTGGCAGGTGCAGCACAGGGGATCCCCTATCTGGCATTGGAGTGGCAAGGAGTTGCAGAGGAGGGGGTCCCGTATCCAGCAGGGGGCTGCGCGGGTGCGTCACCTTGAACACGAGAGCAATGAGGACGCAAAACATCAGGCAAAAGCCGATGAAGGTGTGGTTGTGGATGAGGAACTGCTGACTGAAGGGCAGGTAACTCTTGGCTCACCTGCAGAACGCCATAATAGGCAGGAACCTGAGCTGCAAGCACCCCAGCCCATCACCACAAACTTCTCCTGGCCTCGGACAACTTTGGTGCAAGCCTGGCTCTGACCGTACAGGCACCTACCTGGCTCCTGACTTAACTTGTCTCTTCGCAGTGTGCAAGCTCATCCTTGCATCCACCACCCACCCCACCTCCACGCCATGGAGGCTACAAACTGTGAACTCCCTCCCCAAAGCTGGAGAGGCCCTGGCCGTTGCTCCCTGCCCTCTTGGAGCCTTTCCAGCTTTGGGGAGGGAGGTCGCAGCTCACTGCCTCTGCAACCTCCTTAGCGGTCAGGCAGGTGGGAGAAGACAGGATGGCCCTGGGCTTCTGCTGGCTTTTATATTGCTGGTAAAATCCCTGCACCAGCAACTGGCTTCATCATACAAAACCCAGTCATGCCAGTTAAATACCAGCCGGGTAGCAACCCAACTGGAAGGGCCCCTCCTAGCATGGGTGCCTTGTGTGGGTCAGTTCACTCAGAGAGCCTGGGGGAGCTCCTCCTAGCATGAGGACCCTGTGTGGATTGGTTCATTCAGAGACCCTGTAAGATCCTCTTCTAGCATAGAAGCCCTGTGTGAAGCAGTTCACTCAGAGACACTGGTGGGGCCCCTCCTAGCATTGGGGCCCTGTGCAGCTGCATTGGTTGCACATGTCTACAGACACCCATCTTGTCTGAATCTTACACTGCCTGCCAAATGCACCCTTTTTCAGCAATGCCTGATCAAGGCGCCTTCCCTGTGGGTTTAATATGACTTTTCATCTTTTTTCAGCTGCGCTGCAGTTCAGAGAAAGGTGTCAATTTGAGGCGTATTTGCATTTTCAAGAGTTAGCTGGTAATTTGTTGAGTTATCCATTTAATTGGGAAATTAAGAGAGTCGATAATGTGCTTCTATATTTCATCAGAAAGGGAATAATTGGCAATTTCTGTTTATTTTGACCCCATCTCTGCTGTAATAGGGGTAATTTTCTTCCATTACCAAATTGTTACCATGGTTATAATAACATCTAATTCCAGGTCAGTAGGCACCTGTTACACACAGAACATCTCTCTGCTTGAGCGCTCTGTGCTTCACACGCTGCTTGGGATCATTGGGTGTGCTCATGAGAGAGCAGGTCAGGCCACTAGATGCAGCTTTGCCAACAGTTGCCACCCTCACCCCTCTGTTAATCAAATAAATGATTAGGCTTTTGGGTGACTCTATAGTTCTCTTTCTAGTGGTTCCCATGCAAGAAATCACTCTGCAGTCTGACATCCCTTCTTGAATGGGATTGCAATCCTGATGGTTATTTGTTATACTTTGCATGTCATCGTTGCTGGCAGTGGTTGTGAAATTATACTTAAGTCTCCAAATGGAGTCACTCAAGGGGGAGGGGGGAACTGGAAGCCAGTAATTTAGGAAGTAAATGGTTCTGAAGGCAGCCCAGCCCAGCCCGAGTGAGGGATTCATCAGTCCCTTTTATGGAAGATGTTCCCTAAAACGGTGTGGTGGATCCAGAGGAGTGGTCACCCCATATGAAATAGTGGTGTGAGTTCCTTCCATGCTAATCAAGCAATATCTGATGGACTCACAATTGACTCATCCCTTAGAACAAAGGAGAACGTTAGCACGATGAATTTTTGATGTTCAGTTAAACATAACATCTCCCTCAGGTCAGAGTAGGATATCCGTGTCTTGTAGTCCTGTATGTTATGCCTGTGGTGTTGTTTCTAGCTTGCTCATGGACCCTATCAGTTGGAGAGCTCTCCTCCTGAATTGCCGTGCACTCTGCACAGGCCAGGGCTCTCCACAATTGAGGATCTGCCAGCCCCTATGTTACACCAGTGCTTCTCACACTGTCATTCCCAAGTTTAGTCATAGGCCTGCCTGCCGTATCGGGGGGGGGGGGGCTGTGCTATTACACAGTCTGCAGTTGCCTGAATTTGACCCTACTTATAAAAACGTGGCTTCACTCCTTAATATTGAGAAAACTGTGAGAGTCCCATTGATGGGATTGAACACTTAAAATAAATTTTAAAACACACCTCTACACCTCCCACCCTTTCCCATCCCAACCTTCCAAATTCCTGGCTAAATAAAAAGGTCTTACATTGTTTCCAGAAGATGAACAGACTCAGGCTTAGGTGGATCTCCAAGGGGAGGGCGTTCCATAATCACGGGGCAGCCACCGAGAACACCACCTTGTGCACCCAAGTCATAAAAACATCACAGGGAGATGGCACCAGCAAGAGGGTATCCCTGGCTGACCTGAGGGGCTGCAAAGAGACGTAAGGCAGAAGGCGGTCTTTCAAATACCTGGGGCCCAAGTTGTTAAGTTGATAAGAAGCCTGACCACAGTAAGACCACTTGTGTGTATGGATTTGGAAATTTGCCACTGTAAATAGTACAAATCTGCATTTGGGGGAAGAAATGTCAGTCTGGAGAGATTTCTTGGGGCCAAGATCCAGCAAATACTTGCCATAGTGAGGTAATCTTGTTGCAGTTAAATTCAACCATTCCCCTCTATTATTCTGTTGTCTCTCTGTTTCCTTGAGCTCCCCACTTCTGGTACCACCCATTGTTTTAGACTAGAGCTGAAACAAGTACCGGCCAAAATGAGCAAACCCATCAGATCCAAACAATCCAACTCAAAGTGAACAAACCAAGTAATGAACACTACCTGTCCAATCTTTGATCAGTTACCCATTTTTGTGTCATTCAGTCAGTTCAGTCAGATTGGTCATTTTGTTCATTTCAGCCATTTTCAGATTTTACCCCACTTATTTTCATTGTTCCTGGTGAAAACGAATGGAAAACTGGAAATGGACAAAATGAATGAAATAAATGAATTGGACTGAACATAAAAAAATGAATTTGTGAATAATTGGTTGCTCAAACATCGTGACAAATGTCATTCGGGTCAACTACAACCTGCTCAAAATAATAATAATAATAATAATAATTAATAAAGCAGTTAGTCTGCTGCTTGTTTCACCTCTAATCTAGACTGTAAGGTCTTTGGGGCAGGAACCACCATGCTGTACTGTGTTTATAAAGTGCCTAGCATCACTAGGACCCTGGTGTGCCATTGGGGTCCATAGTCACTACTGCAATAATTACAGTGTTATTATGAATCTCTACCTGGGTTTCCAGCTCTCTCTGGAGATACAGAATGACACTTTAGTGTTGTCTAATGTTTGTCCACAGTATAAGATAGAATAATCCCTTCACAAAGAAAAGAAGCACTTATTAACAGTTCATCCTGCAAGGTGGCATTATCCCTATCTTCTAGGTAGTGAAAGCGAGACTGAAAAATTGTGATGACTCAGGCTATTTTCAGACGTTACGAGATCACGCTCAACCACAGTGAACCACGGTCAATCCTGTGGCGGGGCCAAAGCGCCCTGAACGTCTGTTCGACGGCCGCCAGATGTTCACCACAGTCAATACCCACATGGGGTCAAATCCAACCGTGCTTCCGAACCTCCGGCCTGGACCATCTCCAAAAGCGTGGTCAAAGAGATTCCCACCAGGAACCAACAAAAAGTAACATCTGGATGACAATCACCGACCGGAATCAAGCAAAACGATTCCCAGCCAGGGACAAAGCATGCAGCGTCACTGCCAGGCAACCAGCAACACCACAGGCTGGGGAGGGAGATTTAAAGGGCACACAGCAGCAGGAGAACGTGGCAGGATGGAGTGAGGCAGGAGGCAGAGGAGAGCGGAGGGCAAGGGAGGAGGAGGAGGAGGTGCAGGCGGGGGAGGAGGTAGTCGTGCTGCACATGCAGGAGGTAGAGGGAGGACAGCGGCAGCAGCAGCAACAGCTGGAACAGGCCGCCCCAGGGACATCGACCGGACCAGGGAAGGAGGCACCCCGGAAATAGATAAGGGGAACAAAGGGGAGCGAACCCGGCGGCACAGGGGCACCAAGGGGGGTGGGGGACTGGGCGGGCGGGCGGTCAGCAGGTGGGGGAGAAGGGGCAGGGACATGGGACCAGGGCAGACCAGCACCCAAACACCCAACAACAACACCACACCACCCCTGCTTATGTTCCGCAGACACGCAAATGGACCTGGGAGACCGAGCCCCCGGAGAACACGGGTCCTGCCCAGGAGGAGGAGGAGGAGGAGGAACCAGAGAGGAGATGGGGGAGAAGGCCCTAAAACCGAGGGGGCCAGTGGGGGCTCCGGGAGACCCGGGACTTCATCCGCATCTGGGGAACCCTGGAGCATCAGCTGGAGCTAGCGCTCAATCAGAGAAATGAGCACGTGTTCCGGGAGATAGTGCAGGAAATGGAGGCGGCAGGGCACCACCGGACTGTGGTCCAGTGCCGATCCAAGGCCAAAGAGCTAAAGAGGGGGTACAAGGCCATATGGGCCAACAACCAGCAGTCCGGATACTGACTCCAGACCGCCCCCTTCTATGGTGCCCTGGATCGCATCCTCCACGTGAAGGAATCAATAGTCACCCCATGGCTTGTGGGGAGCGCTGTGGTCCAGGGCATGGAATGGGCTGAGGTACCCCCTCCCCTCACTGCCCCACAAGAAGGCACCCACTCCAGGGCCCCAGACCCCCAGCAGGAATGCCCCAGGACCTCAGAGACCAGAAGTCCCCCCCCCCTCAGACACCAGCCCAGAGAGCCCCCACCCCCTGGCCGGGCAGCCGGACTCCGAGGCCGGCACCCTCATCACCCTCAGTCAGTGGTCACAGGGGGAGCACAGCAACATGGAGGGGCCGGCCTCAGAGGGATCAGAGACAGACATCAAGGGTAAGCTAGCAGACAGGATGGGGGGACGAACCTGAGGCGAGGGGGGAGAGGGGTTGGGGATGGCCCAGCCAGGGGGTAGGCCCCACCCAGTCCTGCAAGCCCGCTACACAGGGCCAGGGCTGGGGGGAGCGCCCATGCACCCCGGAAGCCCTCCCCCCATACCCCACAGGGCACGGAATGCCCCGGCACCAGAGGCAGGAGGGCGAGGAGGCCGGCGCACAGCAGTCCAGGCAGCAGCCAGAGGACCCAGGTGAGGCACACAGGCAGGGGGGTCCAAGGAGGCTGGGCAGAGGACCCGGGACATGCATGGCGGGATGGGGGTCCAGAGGGATGGGAAGGGGAGGGTGGCCAGGCGCCAAGTGGGGCGGGTGCCCGGGGCGGCAAACAACTAACCACTATGTACCCTACAGGACAGTCAGAGGGGCCACAGCAACCCAGGCCCATGCCCCCAGCCCAGCAGATGAGGGAGCACCAGGCATGGGTACGGCACCGGAGGGAGGACCAGGTGGAGGATATCGTCCGGACCACCACAGAACAGGGGGAGTGGATGATCGTGGCTGTGGACCGCATGGAGGCAGCCACAGAGCACTCCCTGGAGTAGGCGGAGGCATGGGATCAGAGGCTCCAGGCAGAGGTGCACCTGGAGCAGAGGTGGGAGCACCGGGAGCACAGCAGGCAGGTAGAGGCATTTGGGCAGCTGGAACAGGCCATCGAGGGGATGGTGCAGGAGCATTCAGCCAAGATGGACAGGTTCCATGACATTGGGACCTCCCTGCTCCTGCACGCGGGCACTATGTGTGCCTATGTGATGGAAGTCGCCCTGCCAGGCACCCTGCCTGCCCAGGGCCCCATGCTGGGCCCCTTGGCGCCCCCACCACATCCCCAACCACCCCAGCCACCTCCACACCAGCAGGGGCCCCGTATCTGCCTCCCGGTCCCCACCAGCCTCCGGAGGGAGCAGCCACCCAGGGGGTCCCCTCGGGTCCCGGGTCCTCCCTCCCTCCCACCATCGCTTGCCCCTCTGGACACCGAGGGGTCCCAGGACACTGTTGGGGACACGGACAGCAGGGGGAGGGGAGCTCCCAGCCCAAAGCTCTGTGCCGCCCACAGGCTGGTTGAGGGGGCTCCCCAGGAAACGCAGGGGCCAGGGGGGACAAGGGGGAAGGGGGAGGGTGGTCTGAGGGGGGGCGGTGGTGGTTGTGGTGGTGGTGGTGGGGCATGGGTAAGCAGGTGATATAATAAACGCACGGATACCACAGCCGCCTCCTGTGGTCAGTTCCGGGGCCCGGAGGTGGGGGAATGGACCATGCCCATATAGGGGCTCACCCAGGAAATCCCCCGGGCCCCCAGGGGGGTGAGCCAGGTGGTGGGCACCCTCATGCCTGGGCCTGATGTGCCTGCCTAGGGCAGCACGATGCGTTTGGCATAACGGTACTCCCTCGGGTTGTCCGCGTTCATGTACAGAGGCATGGGGCTGGGAGGGCGGGTAGGCATGGGGTATTCAAGGGTGACCCCATTGGTCTCACACACGTTGTGCAGCACACAGCAGGCACTGATCACCAGGGCCGAGGTCTCCACTGTGTAGTCTAGCCGGCCGGCCAGGCTCCTCCAGCGCTGCTTGAGGGCCCCAAACGCCCGCTCGACCACGGTCCTGCTGGCACACAAGCGGGTATTGTAGAGTGCCTCCGCCAGAGTCCAGGCAACCGGGTATACCTTCATCAGCCACCAGGTGAGGGGGTAGGCCAAGTCCCCCAGGATGCAAGGGGGCATCAGCACCCCCTCAATCCGGGCCATCCCCATGTCTGCAAAGTCCCCCTGGTACATCCGGGCATAAAAGGGGGAGATGGTCATGATCCGGGTATCATGGCTGCGCCCGGGGTTGCCCATGAAGATATCTAGGAACCTCCCGCGGTGGTCCACGACCACCTGCAGCTGCAGGGAGTGATACCCATGCCTGGTGTTGACATACTCCGCGGCCTCACCCGTGGAGGGGCGGAGGATCTCGATGTGGGCGCTGTCCACAGTGCCCATGCAGTTGGGGAAGTCCCCAGCCATGAAGCCAGCTATCACGGGCCCCTGATCCACCAGCTGGATCGTCCTGTCCAGGAGGACACCCTCCACAGCCTCACAGACATCCCGGAGGATACAGGCCTGACACCCCGACATCGAAGTGCTGCGAGATGGACCAGCAGGAGTTGGGCGTTGCCAGGGCCCAAACCCTGATGGTCACCCACTGGACCATGGGGATGGGGGTCCTCATGGGGGTGTGCTGTCGCTCCAGCCAGGGCATGAGCAGCTCTTCAAGCTGCAGTAGGGTGAGCTTGTCCATCTGGAAATGTGCCCTCCAGGCTGCCTCATCCCATTGAGCCAGTGCCCGGGATCACCAGCCCTGGGCCCGCTCCATGACCCATAGCCACCGGGCAATGGGCATAGTGAGCAGGGCGGCCCGGCTCATGGTCTCCCTCCTCCATTGGAGGCACCCAGCCACCTCACGGATCGCCACAGGCCTGGTCTTGCTGCGGCTCACGGCCTGTAAGTCCACCTTGGAAACCCGCTGTGCCTGGAGCCGGGCCAGGGAGCGCCTGCGGGCTCCTACAATGCTCCAGGCCCGGTAACCCACAGGTGGGTGCCCAGGTGCACCTCAGCAGTCTGAATGCACAGCTGATTGGTGTGGTGTGGTACCACTCAGCACAGAGTGCAAGGAGCATCCTGCATGCACCCAACCTGTCCCGCTCCATGGTGAGGTGAGCCCTGGGGGACCACTGGCGGCCCTGATATAGGCTGGGATGGGTGGTGCCTCCCCCCCCCGGGCTGCCTGTGCCAGCTTTTGCAGGGCGGGCAGCCCGGGGCAGCGGATGCGCGGTATTGAGTGCACCTGCTGTCCCTGTCAGGCACCGTGCGCACGGCCCGGTGTGCGTCCGGGCATGCAGGCTGCAGCTGCATGCCTCCTGTCATCACCTCCCACCTCTCCCTGTTGGCAACATCGTGTCCTTGCCGGCCTGATTAGTGTGTTGGCTGTCCTGTCTGTGTGCTCGGTTCCTGCAGCTGTGCTGGGTCCGCACCCCACGCCTTGCTCTGTTGCCATACATTGTTGCAGTCTGTGGCTTTCTCGGCCGGTCTTGATGCCCCCTGAGCCCCCTCCTGCCCCTGGAGGGAATGTAGGTGCATCCCGGAGATGAGGTGCTCGTATGTGGCTTGGTCTGTGGCGGAGACCGTGTCCACCCTGTCTATGTGCAGCCTGGCTGCCTACACTGTCTGTCTGGTGGAGGGGGGCTCTGCCCTGGCCGTGTCCTACTTTGGCTGTGTGCACGGGGCCCATGGGTACCAGCACTCCCATGGGGTGGTGTATCACCGGCTGCTGGAGCTGGGTCAGCTTCCGTGGCCCCCTGCTTCTGACTGCTGCATGTCCGAGCCTACCACAGCAGAGCTGGCGGACCTGTCCGGTGTGTGGTCCCATATCAATGTGCAGCTGGGTCTCTCCATGCAGGATCCCTTCAAGGCTTACTACCTGATCGTCCACCACATGTCCATGCAGGGGTACCACCAGGGCATGCTTCACTGGCCCCACCTCATTCACCAGGCGGGGCACCCGGCCCCTGGGCCCTTCGTGGCCCCCAGAAGCTGGCTGTGAGTCCCCCTGTGCCTCCTGGACCCCTGTTCTTGACCCCCGTGTGGGTTCCCAGCTCTGCCTTGCTGCCGTGGCCCGCTGCCTGCTCCCTCCTTGCTGCCCCAGCCATGCTGCTGTGCTGCCTGCTTCCTGGGGCATTGCTGCCCCTGCCTGTGGCTCTGGACCCCCTCCGCCCCCCCTCCTGGGTGCCCATGTGATCTCAGAGTGTTGGGGCCCCCGGAATGGCCCCCCGTGGCTTCCTCCCGGGGGGGGTTGTGTGACTTTGGACCTGCTTCACTGCCCTGGANCTAGGGCGGCATGGATGTATTTGGCATAACGGTACTCCCTCGGGTTGTCCGCGTTCATGTACAGAGGCATGGGGCTGGGAGGGCGGGTAGGCATGGGGTATTCAAGGGTGACCCCATTGGTCTCACACACGTTGTGCAGCACACAGCAGGCACTGATCACCAGGGCCGAGGTCTCCACTGTGTAGTCTAGCCGGCCGGCCAGGCTCCTCCAGCGCTGCTTGAGGGCCCCAAACGCCCGCTCGACCACGGTCCTGCTGGCACACAAGCGGGTATTGTAGAGTGCCTCCGCCAGAGTCCAGGCAACCGGGTATACCTTCATCAGCCACCAGGTGAGGGGGTAGGCCAAGTCCCCCAGGATGCAAGGGGGCATCAGCACCCCCTCAATCCGGGCCATCCCCATGTCTGCAAAGTCCCCCTGGTACATCCGGGCATAAAAGGGGGAGATGGTCATGATCCGGGTATCATGGCTGCGCCCGGGGTTGCCCATGAAGATATCTAGGAACCTCCCGCGGTGGTCCACGACCACCTGCAGCTGCAGGGAGTGATACCCATGCCTGGTGTTGACATACTCCGCGGCCTCACCCGTGGAGGGGCGGAGGATCTCGATGTGGGCGCTGTCCACAGTGCCCATGCAGTTGGGGAAGTCCCCAGCCATGAAGCCAGCTATCACGGGCCCCTGATCCACCAGCTGGATCGTCCTGTCCAGGAGGACACCCTCCACAGCCTCACAGACATCCCGGAGGATACAGGCCTGACACCCCGACATCGAAGTGCTGCGAGATGGACCAGCAGGAGTTGGGCGTTGCCAGGGCCCAAACCCTGATGGTCACCCACTGGACCATGGGGATGGGGGTCCTCATGGGGGTGTGCTGTCGCTCCAGCCAGGGCATGAGCAGCTCTTCAAGCTGCAGTAGGGTGAGCTTGTCCATCTGGAAATGTGCCCTCCAGGCTGCCTCATCCCATTGAGCCAGTGCCCGGGATCACCAGCCCTGGGCCCGCTCCATGACCCATAGCCACCGGGCAATGGGCATAGTGAGCAGGGCGGCCCGGCTCATGGTCTCCCTCCTCCATTGGAGGCACCCAGCCACCTCACGGATCGCCACAGGCCTGGTCTTGCTGCGGCTCACGGCCTGTAAGTCCACCTTGGAAACCCGCTGTGCCTGGAGCCGGGCCAGGGAGCGCCTGCGGGCTCCTACAATGCTCCAGGCCCGGTAACCCACAGGTGGGTGCCCAGGTGCACCTCAGCAGTCTGAATGCACAGCTGATTGGTGTGGTGTGGTACCACTCAGCACAGAGTGCAAGGAGCATCCTGCATGCACCCAACCTGTCCCGCTCCATGGTGAGGTGAGCCCTGGGGGACCACTGGCGGCCCTGATATAGGCTGGGATGGGTGGTGCCTCCCCCCCCCGGGCTGCCTGTGCCAGCTTTTGCAGGGCGGGCAGCCCGGGGCAGCGGATGCGCGGTATTGAGTGCACCTGCTGTCCCTGTCAGGCACCGTGCGCACGGCCCGGTGTGCGTCCGGGCATGCAGGCTGCAGCTGCATGCCTCCTGTCATCACCTCCCACCTCTCCCTGTTGGCAACATCGTGTCCTTGCCGGCCTGATTAGTGTGTTGGCTGTCCTGTCTGTGTGCTCGGTTCCTGCAGCTGTGCTGGGTCCGCACCCCACGCCTTGCTCTGTTGCCATACATTGTTGCAGTCTGTGGCTTTCTCGGCCGGTCTTGATGCCCCCTGAGCCCCCTCCTGCCCCTGGAGGGAATGTAGGTGCATCCCGGAGATGAGGTGCTCGTATGTGGCTTGGTCTGTGGCGGAGACCGTGTCCACCCTGTCTATGTGCAGCCTGGCTGCCTACACTGTCTGTCTGGTGGAGGGGGGCTCTGCCCTGGCCGTGTCCTACTTTGGCTGTGTGCACGGGGCCCATGGGTACCAGCACTCCCATGGGGTGGTGTATCACCGGCTGCTGGAGCTGGGTCAGCTTCCGTGGCCCCCTGCTTCTGACTGCTGCATGTCCGAGCCTACCACAGCAGAGCTGGCGGACCTGTCCGGTGTGTGGTCCCATATCAATGTGCAGCTGGGTCTCTCCATGCAGGATCCCTTCAAGGCTTACTACCTGATCGTCCACCACATGTCCATGCAGGGGTACCACCAGGGCATGCTTCACTGGCCCCACCTCATTCACCAGGCGGGGCACCCGGCCCCTGGGCCCTTCGTGGCCCCCAGAAGCTGGCTGTGAGTCCCCCTGTGCCTCCTGGACCCCTGTTCTTGACCCCCGTGTGGGTTCCCAGCTCTGCCTTGCTGCCGTGGCCCGCTGCCTGCTCCCTCCTTGCTGCC
Source organism: Sphenodon punctatus (assembly GCA_003113815.1). Lineage (NCBI taxonomy): Eukaryota > Metazoa > Chordata > Lepidosauria > Sphenodontia > Sphenodontidae > Sphenodon > Sphenodon punctatus. The sequence continues at coordinate 946,178 of QEPC01001417.1, forward strand.
CCAGCCATGCTGCTGTGCTGCCTGCTTCCTGGGGCATTGCTGCCCCTGCCTGTGGCTCTGGACCCCCTCCGCCCCCCCTCCTGGGTGCCCATGTGATCTCAGAGTGTTGGGGCCCCCGGAATGGCCCCCCGTGGCTTCCTCCCGGGGGGGGTTGTGTGACTTTGGACCTGCTTCACTGCCCTGGACCTCCTGTCTCCCCTCCATCACCCCCTCGCTGGCGCTGGGGTTCCGAGTGTGCCTCCTGGACTGTTCCCGGCCCGCTCCCTGTTCCGTGTGTGCTCTCGCTGTGCCTGTGCCTGGTCTGCCTGTGGCTCCCTGTTCCAGGACTGCCTGTGTTGCTGTGGAGGTGCCCGTGCTGGCTGTTCTGTGTTGGCGGTTCTGGTTGCCATTGCCTGTGTCCCGCTGTGCCCCTGTGCCGTGTCCCCCCCTCTTCCCTGTCCCTTGCCCCCTCCCCCCCCATGCCCATTGTGCCTTGTGTGGTGTCCGTCCCGCTGTATCTCCCCCCACCCTCCCTTTCCTGTCTGAGTTCGTGTGCGCCCGGGCATGTGTGTTTGTGCTGTGTGTTCCACTGTGCCCTCGCTGTCTGTGTGTTTGTTGTGTGTGGTATCTGGGCGGCTCTTCTCCCTCTTCCCCCTCTCTTCCCGTTTCCCTTATGTGAGCGTTCCCTTGTGTCCCTTTTGGCTTCGTTTGTCCTCAGCAGCCATGTCTGTGTCCCGCCCCTCCCCGGCTCCTTCTGGGTGTTTTGATCACAGCCGGGAATTGGCATCACGTCTGTTGTGCCGCCCTGGGCCGTGATCTGGCAGCCCAATTCCCCGCCGTGGTCCCGCTCCCATCACATCTGTTTGGGGCTTTTATTGACCACGAGGGGTGGTTGTTCGGTTCACCACCGCTGAGCATCCACTGTGGTGACTCCGGACCGCGTAACATCTGAAATCACCCTCCATGTGCGTCAGAATTGAGAAGAGGAGACAAGGTTCCTTCATGTTTGTTCTTAGCTGCCTCATAATGCAGGAAGAGAACTGTTGTGCCATTTTATCACACACACTGACTGCTGTAATTAGCATACAAGAACCTTGGAAAGTGACTGGTGTCTATCAGAAGAGAGGTCACTGTCTTGAGAATGTCAGCACCAAAATCAGGAAAACAAATAGACTGTCCTTCTTGAAAACATCTCCAGTCACTTCTGGTGGGGATAGTGGTCTGGAGAGAGAGTTTTCTTCCCCTAGCCTTGTCTCTCATCCCAACACCAATACAAGACTCATTAGTGTGCAAAATGAGTGAAACTCTGAGATCTCGGACTCACCTCATTCCTGTCAGGCAAGGCATAAGCATCCCTGTTGGGTGAAGCAGCTGTCTACCATGACCTCATGGACTGGCTCACTCTGTATAGCTGTCTAATGAGTTCTCATAGAATCACAGAGTTTGAAGGGACCTCAGAGGTCATCTAGTCCAATCCCCTACTCAATGTAGGAAATCCACAGATACAGCAACCCCAACACATGGCTGCCCAGCCTCTGTTTGAAAACCTCCAGTGAACGAGAACCCACCACCTTCCTAGGTAATTTGTTCCACTGTCAAACAGTTCTTACCATTACAAAGTTCTTCCTAATGTTTAATCAAAATCTGCTTTCTTGAAATTTGAGTCCATTATTTCTAGTCTTGCTTTCAGGGGCAGGAGAGAAAAAGTCTTTGCCATCCTCTCTGTGACAGTGCTCCAGGTAGCCCTTAGTCTTCTCTTCTCTAGGCTAAAATCTAACTCCTTCAACCTTTCCTCATAGGACTTGGTTTCCAGACCCCTGACCATCTTTGTCACCCTCCTCTGAACCAGTTCCAATTTGTTGATGGCAGTTCCAATTTATCGATGTCTTTGTTAAAGTGTCCAGAACTGGACACAGTACTATGGATGAGGTCCAGCAGCGCAGAATAGAATGGACCTATTACTTCTCATGACTTGGAAACAATGCTTCTGTTAACACAGCCTAAATATGCATTAGCCTTTTTAGCAGCTGCATCACACTGCTGACTCATGTTCAGTTTGTGGTCAGCTACAATCCCCAGATCCTTTTCACATGTATTGCTGCTAAGCCAGATATCCCTCATCCTGTATTTGTACATTTGATTTTTCTTACCGAAATGCAAAACTTTACATTTATCTCTTCCAGATGAACTTCATTTTGTTAGTTTCCGCCCAGCTTTCCATCTCATCAAAATCATGTTGAATTTTATTTCTCTTCTGAGGTGTTAGCTATCCCTCCCAGTTTTGTGTCATCTGCAGATTTAATAAGCATTCCTTCTACTCCCTCTCTCAAGCATTCATCTGCTTTGTTGGTTGGTCCCATCCCCTCCCCTGGAGAAGCAAGACCTGGGCCCCCTCTTACTGCAGCTCAAAATGTACATTGGAAACTAGGGGTGGGACTATCGGTATCGGATTAATCCGATAATACCAATAATGGCCAGAGTCGGATTAAACTGATAATACTGATATTTACCGGTATCGGAATACTGGATTTTTAACACTGCCAGCTTTACCGGATTTTTTACATCGCCACCATTTAACAATGGCTGCAATATATTTTTTTTTAAATGGTAAAATCGGCAATGTTAAAAATCCGGTATTCAGATACCGGTAAATCCGGTATCGGGAGATCCGATACTGGTAAATCCGGTATCTGGTAATCCCCCTGAAGTCCCACCCTTATTGGAAACTTTCTCAAACCAAAAAAGGCAAACTCCAGAGGCAACTCCCCCTTGCCCATATCTTCCTCTCCTAAGGGACTATAGCAACCCCTGTTCTCCCCACAAATGCCCAGATATGCATATCCCCTTCCCTTCCAAAAGCCTTGACATTTCAAAGATTAACCAGCTGCACAAGGTAGTGTGAGGGAGCAAAGGTTTGTGAGGTGGCTCTTTCACAAGTAGGTAGCACTTTCAGTTTCACACAATGTGCCATCTAGCACCACACACTGAAGAATGCTGCCAAAGTGCTGCCACAGAGAGCTGCCTGCAGATTCAGTCCTCCTGTAGTACCTGAACATGAGAGGAGACTAGAGAAACACATAGCTAGGCGTGACACAGCAGCTGTAACTTGCTGAGGGTGTTGCAGCTTTTCCCTTCCCCTTCTCTTCTGTCCCAGCCAGGGATTACCTGGGAGAGGCAGAAACTGAAGCTTGTCTCAGGGCTAGGTGCTTAGTTTCTTGCTTCCTGGAGGGCTCATCGGAGAGTCCAAGAGGCTGGAGCTTGCCAAGGCCTTGTGTTACATAGGGAGGGCTTCCCTGTCGGTTGGCTGGCAGGGGCTGGCAGGCCAGATAGAGGTTTAAGAGGCCTGAGGGCCTAGGACAGGCTCTCCTAGATTCAAGGACTGAAAACCCAGGGAAGGACTCAGCAGAGCACACTTTGTTTCTGTTCATATGTGAAAACTTGGCAGTGTGAAAAAAGAGCACTTCTAATGGAAAATAAAGTACGGGAGTGTGGATCCTACATGGAATTATGGTGTGACTAGACCAGTCTATTACAGGGAGAGAAAGGAAAAAGCCTAATATTGACTCGCTATTCCCCTCCTCCACAAACAGAACAAATCATCTTGCCTCTTGTATTTTGGCTCCTGAGATTTGAAGAAGCAGAGAGTTTGCACTTATTCCAGGGGAAAGAGTCAGTGCCAGAGGTGTCTGTAACAATAATATGGAGCTCGGATCATTTTGAAAGGAAAAGGTTTTACAAACTTCTCAGCATGAAACGCAAGACTTAATATTTACCCATCCTCAGAGCTATTTTTCTTTCAGCAGCATTTTAAGCAAGTCACAGTAAAATCCCGCAATTGCAAGCTGTGTGAAACCTCCCCCATGGATCGAGGGGCAAGCAGCATGGTGAGGGTTTGCGCTTTGTATTGGTGTTATCCTTTATGAGTCAAGATGCAATTATGTTATTGCAAATGGGAAACAGTTTATGCTACATAATCCATCTTGATCAAAGCGTGGAAATAATTGCAAATTCTCCATCGGTAATTGAAACTGTCCAGAAAAATAATGAAACATTGTTTCACTCAATGCGTCGCCAAGTTTCTTTGACAGGGTCGCGAGTCAGGCTGCGAAGATTTGAGTTTCAAGATGTTTTTCTCTTGCTGAAGAATTTTATTTGTTTGTTTGTTTGTTTGTTTGTTTGTTTATTTTAATCATTTTATACCCCGCCCCTCCTGCCACGGCAGCTCAGAGCGGCTTACAATATCTAAAACAAAAATATAAAAATACTATACTATAAATACAAATATAAATATCAGTATAAAATAACAGAAATATAAGACATTACAAAAACAGTAACGCAGCCAAAGAAGATGACAGAAAAAAATATAAATAAAAATAAAAATAGATCAACATAAATCAAAACCGACCCACCCTAATGCTCACCCCTACACCCTACCCGTCTCCCTTGCCAAAAGCCTGATGGAATATCCAGGTCTTACAGTATCATCGAAAGGAGGGGAGAACTGGGGCCACCCAGGCCTCTGCCAGGAGGGAGTTCCACAGTCTTGCCATGGCCAATGAGAACGCCGTCTCCATAGTCACCCCCCAAGACACCTGGGGGACTTTAAGAAGGGCGATCCCAGCCAACCACAGGGGTCGATCCAGATCCCGGAGGGAGAGGCGATCCCACAGATAAGTAGGGCCTAGGTCATATAGAATGAAGCAAACGAGACTTCATGGGGTGGGGAGACTGCAAGGCCAAAGCTCTGCTGTATGTAGTTGTCAAACTAAGATGATCCTGGTGGAACTGATTGCACCAATTATCCTTGGGATGGGGAGGGGACCCAGTAGAATCTGTAGTGTCTAAGCTTTTTAATTCCTTTAGAAATTTAGTTTCTCCCCCTTCATATTGAACTGCCACTGTATGAGACATAATCCAATTCAGGGCAGAATCTACAGAGAGAAGGAAAAGATAGTTTTTTTGAGGCCAACTGACCTATAAAGCCCTAAACGGCTTGCACCCCAAATATCTGAAAGATCGTCTTTTCCTCCATGTCCCATGGAGTGTCTTCTTGCAGGTACCATCTGCCTGCCAGGTTTCCACAACTAGGGCACTCAGAGAAGTGTTCTTGGTGACTGCTCCACAGCTGTGGAACTCCCTTCTGTTGGAAAGTCATCTAAGCCTGAGCCTGCTCATCTTCTGGAAGCATTGTAAGACTTTTTATTTTATTTTATTTGGCCAGGCATTTGGCAGGCAGGGATAGGATTGAGTGGGAGATGCCTTGTAGGGGTTGGAGTGGGGGTTTTAAGGTGATTTTTAGATGCTTTTATATGTTTTATGCTGTAAGTCACCCTGAGCCTTAATGGGAAGTGTGGGGTATACATTTAATTAAATAAATAAATAAATAAATAAATAAAACTGTCCCCATACCCACTCTTTTTTTAATTTCTATCATATCTGAATAAATAATAAATCAAGTGGGATGGGGGGGGCAACAGTTGTATCTAATTTTATTTAATTAATTTATTCATTTATTCAAGTTTATACCCCACCCTTCTCCTTAGGCTCAGGGCAGCTGTCCCCACTATAGGTGATAAAGGTACACAGGAGTTTCATGGTTCTCCAGAGCAAAGGAAGGATGATTTGTCCAGTAGTACAGTGTGCAGAAGAAGCTCTCCTTCTGTCCACTGGGCAGGGGGCTTTGCTCACAACATGTTCTTAGTATGGAGGCAGAATTGTCTTTATCCAAGCGGCCTCCTTTTTGTGGTGCAAATACTAGACAGGTTTTGCTTTGGGAGGTTAGGCCACATTTGGTCCCAAAATAGGTGTGCTATTCCCCCCAACTCATCAAGAGAGTGGTAACTTTCAGGTCTAATGATGACAGTGGGTAATTTTAGATGTTACGAGACCACCGTCAACCACAGTGAAACCTCTGTGGTGACCAAAAGTCCCGTAATGTCTAAAGGATTCCCGCCAGATGTTCACTATGGTGAACCTTCGGCAGGAATCTTTTTGACCACGGTTCTGGACCTCCAGCCGCCCAGAGGTCCAGAATCATGGTTAGCTGGACCACAGTCCAGAATCGGCCCAAAGTAACGTCTGTTACCTTGGCCAATTCAGGATTGTGGTCCAGCCCACGGGACGGGATCAGGCGCAGCGGCCAGATTGGCCGCTGCGCCCGCCCGTCTCCCGGAGGACGGGCGGCCGGAGAAGCATGAGGGGGCAGGGCTGTGCAGCCACACATCGCACCATGCAGCCCTGCCCCCTCCCCCGTTCCCCTGTAGAAATCAGCTGGCACGTCTGATGGATGGCCAGGCTGATTCCTGTCCAGGATCCGAAATGGATCCTGGACCATGGTTGAGCGTGGCAGGCCAAGTGGCCCGTCACGTCTAAAATTACCCAGTGTTGCACACTAGGGGTGTGCAATTAGTTTTCATTTCTTTGGTACCTAAAACGAGTGGAGCCCCATTCGTTTTCATTACTAAAGATATTAAAACATATGAAGATGCAAACGATTGCCATTTGCTTTCATACATTTTTATTTTATTTTTATTTTTTTTAAAAAAATTAAAAATCACTGTGTATGCGCAAAATGGTCGCCGGGGCTGTTCTTTGCATGCGCGTCCTTTTCCAAATGGGCACCAACACTGATGCCTGATGCTACACAGTTGTGCTTATGAACAATGGACAATAGAAGAGACAAAAGGAGGGGCACATTGGCTAGAGAAGGACACATTAATGAAGTTGAGAATACAGTTGAAATGACAATTTCCAGCAATTGTAATTTTCATTGTAAACAGCTGATTTGCTGCCTCCCCTCATGATGCCGAAACCTACCGGGTTTTCACCACATTTGTTTGTTCCCATTTGGAAATGCCCTTCAGTAGTTAATTCTGGTACTTTCTGTTACTTCCCATATGTGTGGCACGCCCAGCGCACTGGCAGGATAAGGAGGCAAGTACAGTTCAGACAGACCGGACCCTGCAGGCTCAGCAGCGCTGCCTCCTCCTATTCGCACATGCCAGCTTAGACGAAGAGGACTTGGAGGTGGAAAAGGCATGTGGTCAGGAGCCAGGAAAGCAACACCACCACAACGGAAAAGGACTGAAAAGTCATGGGAATTGATGGAAAGTGCCAAAAGACTACAAAGATTGCAAAAAATGGTGGGAAATCACTACCTGCAACCTTTTAAAGCAATAGAATTGCAAAATGCCTCCCAGACTCAAAAATTCTACCAAACATTCACCATCATTCCCAACATGATGGGATTGCCCGTCAATTTGAGAGCGATGGATTTTGAGTCAGCAGTAGTTGAGAATTTTTTCCCCCGCCTTCTCTTCTTTCTCTTTTATAATTTAGTTGTTTTTACTTATTAGGCTGAGAAATAAAAATAACTATACCAAAAACAACCAAAAAATTACAATCTCCATTTCCAGAATACTAGTTTATACCAATTACTGTTATGTTCCAGTTACATTAAGGAACAAACTGTTTATAACATATTACTAGCAAAATACTTTAGTCAGTCTTATTAAATAGAACTTTCATGTAAATAAAATACTTTTCCATCTTTTCTTTTCTTATTTTGCAAAAAAATCCCATATAGGGGAACAAAACATATAAAAATCCAAATATTTATCCAATACATTCGCTCGGAGTTTTTCCATAGAAAAAACAAACTATAGCCACTGCATTCATACTTCTGCATTGAATCCTGCTGCATTCTTCCAGTTTTTAACAATCACATTTTATTTATTTATTTATTTATTTATAGTTGCATTTTTAGGCTGCCCCCTCCTGCTACAAGCATCTCAGGGCAGCTAACAACATTTAAAAACATATAATAAAATTCATTAAAATCAACATTACCCAGGATTACACACACACACCGACCCCCAAAACAATCAAACCCCACCCAAACCCCAACCCACCCATTCCATCTCCCTTGGCAAAGGCCCGGCAGAACAGAGACATAACATTGTACAAGTGTTCTTATGAAAATCAATAACAGGATGCTCTGAAAGAATCCTGAGTAGGGCAATTTCTAACTTAAATGGCAATACACAACTAGTAATTTTCTGGATATTTGTCCAAACCATACTCCAAAATTTCTGAATTTCAGGGCATTTCCAACAACAATGAACCAGAGAACCTGCTTGACCACACGCGTGCCAACATTTATCAGATATTGTTTGATAAATTTTGGTCATCTGTACTGGAGTTTTATAATATCTTAAAATTAATTTTAGCGGAGGTTCTCTCACTGCAAGCGAGAACGCAGATTTAAACATTTGATAATTAATCGTTTTAATTTGTTCCCCAGACCATGTTGTGTTGAGATCATAAGCCCACTTTTGCAAGTAAACTAGGCTCTTCCTTATACCAAATTCACGTCAAAGTGGAATATACTTTATAAATTATTCCTTTCGTAGGAAAAGAAAATTAATTCCTCCAATAACTTAGGAGGGCGAGTATACTCCTTGCTAGTGGGTATTTTCAGACGTTACGAGATCACGCTCAACCACAGTGAACCACACTCAATCCCACGGCGGGGCCAAAGCGCCCTGAACATCTGTTCGGCAGCCGCCAGATGTTCACCATGGGCAATACCCACATGGGGTCAATTGCAATCATGCTTCCGGGGCTCCCTGCCGGACAATCTCTGGAAGTGTGGTCAAAGAGATTCCCACTGGGAAACAACAAAAAGTAACATCTGGATGGCAATTACTGGCCGGAACCAAAGGAAATGACCCCCAGCCGGGGACAGAGCACGCAGCGTCGCTGCTGGGCAACCAGCAACAACACAGCCACCGGAGGGAGATTTAAATGGAAACCCGCAGCAGGGAAGTGTGGCGGGATGGCGCGAGGAGGGAGGCTGAAGAGAGCAGCGGGAGAGAAAGTGAGGGTGGAGGAGGCAGTGGCAGGGGTAGTGGTGGAGGGAGTGCAGGCAGGGGAGGGGGAGGCAGGGGTCATGCTGAGGATGGAGGAGGCGGAGGGACAACACCCACAGCAGCCGGGACAGGACACCCCGGGTACAGCAGCCGAACCAGGGGAGGAGGCACCCTGGAAATGGGTAAGGGGAAACAAGGGGAGGGGAACAGGGGGCACCGGGGCACCAAGGGGGGG
>QEPC01001417.1:957863-991670 GCA_003113815.1 Sphenodon punctatus
AGCACCTCCACAGGGGTGCGTGCAACTGGGTAGACCTTCATTAGCCACCGGGTGAGGGGGTAGGCAGAGTTGCCCAGGATACAGGGGGGGCATATCTATCCCCTTGATCCAGGTCATCCCCATGTCAGCAAAGTCCCGCCCCCCCAGAACATCCAGGCATAGAAGGGGGAGATGGTCATGATCCGGGCATCGTGACTGTGGTCGGAGTTGCCCGTGAAGAGGTATATGAACCAGCCCCGGTGATCCACAACCGCCTGCAGCTGCAGGGAGTGATACCCGTGCCTGTTGACATACTCTGCAGCCTCCCGTGCAAAGGGGCGGAGGATCTCGATGTGGGTGCCGTCCACGGCTCCCATGCAGTTGGGAAAGCCTCCGGCCGTGAATCCTGCCATCACAGCCCCCTGGTCCACCAGCTGGATCATTCTGTCCAGGAGCACGCCCTCCACAGCCTCGCACACATCCCAGAGGATACAGGCAACGGTGCTCAGGCCTACCCCAAAGTTCTGGGAGATGGACCAGCAGGAGTCGGGCATAGCTAGGGCCCAGACCCCTATAGCCACCCGCTGGACCATGGGGATGGGGGTCCGCATGGGGGTGTGCTGTCGCTCAAGCCAGGGCATAAGGAGCTCAGCGAGCTGGAGCAGGGTGAGCTTGTCCATCCTAAAGTGGGCCCTCCAGGCTGCCTCATCCCACTAGGCCAGCGCCCTGGCCCACCAACCCTGTGCCCGCTCAGCGACCCATATCCACCTGTCGATCGGCATAGCGAGCAGGACTGCCCGGTGCATGGTCTCCCTCCCCCATTGGAGGTGCCCGGTCGCCTCGCAGCGGGCCGCAGGTGGTCCAGACTCAGAGCCTGCCAGTCTGCACTGGAGAACCTCTGTTCCCTGAGCCGGGCGAGGGCTCTCCTGCACCCATGGTGGGCCCTGAGGACCCTTGCAGCTCTCCAGGCCAGGGTAACCTCCAGGTGCAGCTCCGCAGTAAGGAGGCACAGCTGCTCGGTGTAGTCGCGGTACCACTCAGCTGTGAATACGAGGTACATCCAGCAGGCAGCTGCCCTGTCCCGCTCCATGGTGGTTGGGGCCCCGGGGGTTGGGGGATGGTTATGAGGGGCCTGTGATGGCCTGGGTGGACCGGGGCTCCGCCCCCAGCCGGGCAGCCCCCCAATGCGGTGCTGGTGTCCGTGAGCGTGCAATTGGGTGCACCTGCTGTCCTCGCATGGGGCCTCACGCCTGCTCGGGCGTGTGGGGCTGCGTGCTCCTTGTACAGCTGCAGGCCTTCAGCCATCACCACCACCACCCCTCTCCCTGTTTGCAACACCGTGTCCTTGCCGGCCTGAGTAGCCATCCTGTGTGTGCGAGTGTTGTCTGCAGCTGTGTCGGGTCTGCACCCCACGCCTCGCCCTGTGGTGATACAATGTTGCAGCCCGTGGCCACCTGTCCTGTCCTTGAGACCCATCGGAGGCTGCCCCCAGCCCTGGAGGGTATGTGTGCCCCCCTGTCCATGCTGTTATTCTCTCTGTCTCACTGGACCATGGCTGGTTTTGCATCCACCAGGCTCCCGGTTCCCAGCCCCCATGGGGCCCTGCATAGCTGGACCTTCCACGAGACCATGTCCCTGTGTGACCTGTGGCATACCCCAGCAGTGAAGCTGCTCCTGGGCTGCCCAGACAGCCATTTGGGTGCTTATGCAAGCCTGAGCTCTGGTCTTCGCTATAAGGCGAAGCGCTCTTGATTGCCGGCTGCATGCGGAGACCCTGGAGCTGGTTCCCTTCCCCGATGGTCGCGTCCCGGAGATGAGGTGCTCTCATGTGGCCTGGTCTGTAGATGAGACTGTGTCTGTGCTGTCTGTGTGCAGCCTGGCCACTTACATGCTCTGCCTTGCCTTGGTCGTGTCCTACTTTGATTGTGTTCACGGGGACCGTGGGTACCAACGCTCCTGTGGGGCGGTGTACCACCAGCTGTTGGAGCTGGGACAGCTTCCGTGGCCCCCTGCTGCTGACTGCTGCGTATCTGAGCCTACCACGGTGGAGCTGTTGGCGCTGTCGGGTGTGTGGTCCCGTTCGGATGTGAGTTGGGGCTGTCCATGCAGGATCCCTTCAAGGCCTACTACATGTCCCTGTTGGGGTACCACTGGGGCATGATCCATTGGCCCCACCTGGTTCATCAGGTGGGGCACCCGGCCCCTGGGCCCGTTGTGGCCCCCAGCAGCTGGCTGTAAGTTCCGGTGTGCCTTCTGCCCCCCCCCGGTTGCCTGCCCCCGTGTGGGCTCCCACCCCTGCCCAGGGGCCGGTTTCCGCTGGCTGCTCCCTCCTTGATGTCTCTGCCGTGCTGCTGTGCTGCCTTCTTCCCAGGGTACTGCTGCCCCTGCCTGTGGCTCCAGGCCCCCTCTGGCCCCCACCCCCCATCTGCCTCTGCACCCAGTGTTCTCCTCCCCTGGTGCCTGGGTCCGGTGCTCTCCATGGCCTTACCGACCCGCCTGTGTCCAGCGGACTGTCCCCACCCACCAGCGCTGCCACCTGTCACCCTGCCCCCCCCGGGTGCCTGGGTGACCTCAGGGTTCTGGGGGCCCCGGACTGCCCCTCCTGCCTTCCTCCGGGGGTGTGTGTGCATCCTTGGACCTGCTGCGCTGCACTGGCTCTCCTGCCTGCCCTCCATCAGCCCCACGCCAGTGTGTGGGGTCTGCGTGTGCCTCCTGGACTGTTCCTGGCCCGCTCGCTGTGCCGTGTGGGCTCCCACTGTGCCTTGGTCCTGAGCTCCTGGGGCCCCCCGTTCCAGGACTGCCTGTGTTGCTGTGGGGGTGCCCGTGCAGACAGTTCTGCTGCGGGGGTTGTGGTTGCCGTTGCCTGTGTCCTGCCCTGCCCCTGTGCCCTTCCCCCCCCTCCTCCCTGTTCCACCTCACCTCACCCCACCCCACCCCGTGCCCAGAGTGCCTTGTCCGGGCGCCCGTGTCCCCCCTTCCCTTCCCTTCCCTTCCCTTCCCTTCTGTGTGTGTGCATGTGCCTGGGCATGTGCTTGTGCTGTGTGTTCCACTGTGCCCCCATTGTCTGTGTGCCTGTTGTGTGTGGTACCTGTCCGGCTCTTCTCCCTCTCCCCCTTCCCTTCCCATTTCCCTTTTGTGGGCATTCCCTTGTGTGCCTTTTGGCTTCATTTGCCCTCAGGCGGCCATGTCTGTGTCCCGCCCCTGCCCGGTGGCTTCTGGGTGTTTTGACCACGGCCGGGTATCGGCGTCACGTCTGTTGCGCTGCCCCAGTCCATGATCTGCTGGCCTGATTCCCTGCCGTGGTTCTGGCCCTGTAATGTCTGTTCGGGACTTTTATTCATCCTGGGGGGTGGTTGTTCTATTCACCCCCATCAGGAATCTGCTGTGGTGAACTGGGCGCCCGTAACGTCTGAAATCACCCAATGTGTGTGGAATCATACCCGCTCCTCAGACTTAAATAATCTTTAAAAATTGAGTTTTTAATATATAATTCCAAATCACTTTTTGACATGAAACAATCATTCCTAAATAATTGTTTCACTTCATTTATATTTTTCAATTTCAGATTTTTTGTGATTTTTTTTTATAACATCATATTGGAACCCAAACCCACAAATATATTAGAAAATGGAGAGGCATACATTTTAATCTGCAATTTAGATCTATTTATCTTCCAGACTTTCCATATTATACCCACAAACAGGTGTGTATTTCATTTATTGTAATCTGTTTTCTGACCTTCAATTATATAATCACTGAAAACTTGTACAATTAACAGTTTCTTTTCTATATTTGCACTAGTTGAGAAGTTGCAGGTACACGTACCTAGCTTAGTTACAATGGGATGGGGGGGGGGGGCATCCTAAGGTCTGTTTCATGGTTTATCATTGTAGCAGAAACAGGCAGCTTCTCTGAGGCTGTGGAAGGAAATGGGGATTGTTTGTGGTGGCACTTGGGGAAATTATGATGCCATAAATGACTGTGGCTGTTTTTACATGAACGCAGTAATGCTTGCATTAGCTGTAATACCGGCATTATATTTTGGTGAAGTCCAGCGGAAATAAGTGTTTAGATGATCACACTGGCTCCAGCATAAACCCTGAGTCTGGTATGGCAGTGTGAATGCTTATGCTGGCATGGGAGTCACAAGGAGGACTACATCAATCCTATAGTGCAATGCAGTTGTAATTCACTGCCTTCTTCCACTCAGATTGCTTGGAATACATTGTCACAACCTGCTTGTTGCTGCACTGTGCATGTTGAGAAGAAGAAGCTATACCTCCTCCATTTCCCCACATGATTGAGAAGGGCATATAAACACACATTTATTCCCTATATTTATAAATATATAGTTATCCATATAAACACATATTTATTCCCTATATTTATAAATATATAGTTATCCATATAAACACATATTTATTCCCTATATTTATAAATATATAGTTATCCATATAAACACATATTTATTCCCTATATTTATAAATATATAGTTATCCATATAAACACATATTTATTCCCTATATTTATAAATATATAGTTATCCATATAAACACATATTTATTCCCTATATTTATAAATATATAGTTATCCATATAAACACATATTTATTCCCTATATTTATAAATATATAGTTATCCATATAAACACAAATATTTATTCCCTATATTTCTAAATATATAGTTATCCATATAAACACACATATTTATTCCCGCACATTTATTCCCTATAAAGATGCATATTTCAATGTGATTGTCCAAGAAGTGATTGCACATCTTCTGTCTCCCACATTTGTATGAAACATTTAGTTTCTTCAAAGATCCGTTGTGGAGAGTGGGTGCTGGGCATCTTGCTGTTTGGAGATGTTGGGGAAATCATTTCTCACACATGTGTTGAGTGGGGACCACAGCAACAACAGCACCTGGATCCAGACCGCCTTATCCCAGGCAAGCTGGCCCAATTCTATCCTAATGGCAGCTGAAGGAGTCCCATTGGGAGCACGTACAGCAGTCTAAAGGCCCTATCTTGGAAAATGTTGAGTACAGCTGAGGCATCAATAGCCCAGAGCGCCCCTGCATAGAAAAGTTGGGAACGAGAACATTGAGAATCCTAATTGCACTAACTAGACTACCGTGTCCCTTCTTTCGGAAAAAACAGGAGAAGGCCGCTACTGTGCCCTTAGCTTTGTTGAGGGCCAGATCCTGATGGAGGGACCAACTAAGAGAGGAATGAAACACCAAGCCAAGATACTTATAAGACTGTACTTGGGCAATAGAATGCCCATCTACCTGCCACTGACAGACCTTTCTCTGCCACCCAAAAACCATAACTTTGGTTTGATCACTAATTTATTGCTATGGCAATAGGCTGCTAATTTGGCCAATTGCCTATCCAGTCCAACCTTAGTTTGCGACAGGATGACCACGTCATCTGCATAGAGCAGACATCCTATCACATGCGAGGCTAACTTGGGAGGAAAAAACTCCGAACGTGCCATTCTGGGGATTAAATCATTCAAAAACAGATTGAACAATGAGGGCGCCAGGATGCAGCCTTGCCTAACACCTGAAAAAATCGGGAGCCAATGGGTCAGATGACCCTGATCGGTAAATCTAACATCCAGACTAGAATCGGAATGAAGTAAACGTAAGAGACTAAGTAGCCTTTTGTCTATAGACAGGTTCTCCAGCTTGGTCCAAAGCAGTTCCCTGTCTACAGAATCAAAGGCAGCCTTCAAGTCGACGAAGGCACAAAACAGCCGGGCATTTGCACGAACATATTTCCCGGCCAGGGGGTACAGAACTAAACAATGATCCAACGTTGACCTTTCTGCCTGGAACCCAGCCTGCTCCACATGCAAAACTTGTGCCTCCGAGAGCCAGTTATTAAGGACTAATAAAAGATGCTTAGCATAGAGCTTAGCCACGACACTTAACAGGCTGATAGGCCTGAAATTCCCAGAATCCATCCTAGAGCCCCCCTTAAAAATAGGCACAACTACAGCCTTACCCCAATCTGCGGGAAAAGCCCCTGTTGCATCCAGATGAGTAAACAGGGAGGTCAAAAGGGGGATCCACCAATCAAGATGGCCTTTGATCAGTTCTGCCGGGATACAATCGAACCCAGGCGCCTTACCAGCCTTCAGAGAGTGGATAAGTAAGACCACTTCAGCTTCCTCGACCGGAGGCCAAGGAGGAAGATCCTGTGACACTGAAGGCTCTATTAAAGTGGGTTCCAGAACTGGGAAAAGCACTCGGAAATGGAGTTCCCATTTCCCTCTAGGGATTGATATGGGCCAGAAATTGTGCCTTTGGCCCAAATTACCATTAACTATCTGCCAGAATCCCCTAGAGTCATTAGCCCGATGGTATTTTAAAAGGGAATCCCACACCTTGATGTTATATGCAGTCTTCTTTAATCTGATCAGCTGGTGATACTGCTTTTTTAGGGCAAAAAAGGAAGCTGGGAACTCCAGGACCAACCCCTGTTGATATGAGTTATACGTTTCCATCAATCTGGCCTTCAACTGCCTACATTCTTGATCGTACCAGGGAGCCCCAGAGCTGACTCCTACCCTCCCAACCCGGTCCAAAGATCAAGTTAGTGAGGGACTCAAAAAGGAAACGAGCCTACCATATTCCCCGGTTATATCTATCTGAGAACCAGGGCAGACAATCGCATTCCTAACAGCCAGACAGCCTGATGAATTTAATACTATCCCCATTACTTGACTAAGTGTGGCAGACCAACGTTGTCTGGCAAACCTAATGCAGTCCTCATGAGCAAACTCCCCAGGAGGCTTTATAGTATCATATAGAACCTGATTTACTGTCAATAGGAGAGGAAAGTCATCGCTATAAATATCCTGCCCCACTAAGAATTTAGATACGTAGGGGATCAAATTTGGTGATACTACTACGTAATCCACCACACTTTTCCCCTGATGGGAAACAAAAGTGAATTCCCCTTCCAAATCCCCAGGAGCTGACCCATTTAAAACTTGCAGATTATTATAAGCAAGCAAATTTGCCCATTTAATCCCTGATGCATTTATAATGTCATCCTTAGAGCTACGACTAAAGGTCCCCAGACCCAGTGAGCTAACCAAAGGACTATCCCCTGCCAGAATGAAAAAGGCCAGGGGATATTGGGTCTGTAAGTCCTGTATAAAGTTATCCAAATGAGTCCAAGAATCAGGATGATAACTAGCAGCATTGGCAGGGGGGATATAAACAGCAATCAGTACAAAAAGCTTCTGCGCAAAAGTCCCTATTACCGCTATGGCAATGGGTGGCAATGACATAACCGTTACCAGTTGAAACCTTACTCTGTCGGAAATCAAACATGCTATGCCCCCACAGGGATGTCCATAGGTGGACATCAGCATATTGAACCACTCAAGAACAATCATGCCCACAACAGCTCGGTCCTGCAGGCGAGTCACCAACTTCTCATGGTCAACAGTATCAAAAGCAGTCGACAGATCTGACAGAATTAGCAAGATCGAACGACCCTGGTCCAATTCACAGCGTAGGTTGTCAACCAAAGCCACAAGTGCAGTCTCAGTGCCATAGCCTGGATGAAAGCCAGACTATGAAGGATCCAGATAGCCGGTGTGGTCGAGATGCTCCTGTAGCTGCTAGGCCACAACCCACTCAATAACCTTCCCTAAAAGGGGAAGGTTAGAGACCGGCCAATAACTGGTGAGGGATTCAATGTCAAGTAATGGTTTTTTTAGCAGAGGCTGCACCACCACCTCCTTGAGGCAGCCCAGCACTCTGCCCTCTCAAAAGGAGGCACTGACCACCCCCACCAGCAATGGCCCCAACATCTCCCAGCTGACTTTAACCAGCCAGGACAGGCATAGGTCAAGTTCAGAAAAGGTGGCCTGAACTGCCCCAAGAACATCCCCCGCCTCGGTGGGTGACACCCACTGAAACTGATCCCACAAAACCAGACATGGTGGGACTTCCACAACCTCTGGTTCACCCATTGTATTAAAAGCAGCATCAAAGTTGTGGTGAATCTGAGCAATTTTATCCACAAAGTAATCAACAAACATGTCACTTTAAGATCTGGCCTCCACCTCCCCTACAGCCAGCCCAAGCCACCAAGAGTCTCTTATAGTAAGTCCCACTGTGTTGGTGCCTTGTAAATAGTCCCTTGGGGAAAGCCGTTTAGGGCCTAAGCACAGTCAGCTCCCACCTGAGAATCCTTATGGGCAAACAGCATCCTCTTGAGCATGTCTCTGTTGCTGATGCTCCAGTTCCCTGGAGCAGCAGGCCTGGACCCAGTCTCTGGACTTCCAATGGTGATCTGAAGCACCTGGCAGGACTTCAACTCCTGCCTCTGTTCAGAGCTCACCAGCAGAGCTCCTTCTTCCAATGTTCCCCGTTAGACTGAAGACTTTCTTCTTATATACTCATGTCATCAGGGCAGCCACACCTGATAGACCTTGGGTGCTATCCTTTATTTCAGTAATGCCTGTGTAAATAGTCCCTTGAGCAGCAGGCCTGGACCCAGTCCCTGGCCTTTTAGCACGTGCCAGAGGTGTGGTCCTCTTTTGTCGTCAGCACCTGCTTGTCCTTTGCTGGGGCTACCACATACCCTGCTACAAGACTATTGGTAATTTGTAACCTATCACTAAAATCTGCCATGATACCTAAGGACTGGAGGGTAGAGAATGTAACACCAATATTTAAAAGGGGCTCCAGAGGTGATCCTAGAAACTACAGACCAGTGAGTCTGATGTCAGTGCTGGGTAAACTGGTGGAAATGGTTAAGAACAGAATTACTGGACATATTGATAAACACAACATAATGGGGAAGAGTCAACATGGATTTAGCAAACAGAAGTCATGCCTCACTAATCTTTTGGAATTTTTTTAGGATGTAAAGAAGCATGTGTAGCCAGAAAAATAGACCTGAAAAGTAATTCAACCCTTGAATTGCTAAAAGACAGATCAGTTTAAAAATTGTCAGTTTTTGGAGTCATTATTTCTGTGCTGAAAGATGTTTATTTAAAGTGTTCTTTGGTTTATCTTGTTTACATACTTGTTGGCCATATGCCCAGACATTGGCCATATGCCCATCCATGTTTTGTTGGTTCCTTTGTTAAATTCTGTCAATGCTTTAAAACTATTCACTTTCAATATGTATGTATGTGGGTTCTTTGACCCCAAGCAGCAGGTATCTTGTTTGGTGGGCACTGATATATCAAAAGAAGACACAGCCTTTAAAACAGGTGACATCTTTTAGTCATGCTGTTTGCTGTGTTTGCTGAAAGCAACCTGGATTAACTGGAGTGCCCAGGAAGTGCCCAGCTGAGAGAGGGGGATTCCTTATAGGGTCTACTCAGGTCTGAGATTTACTTTTCCATTCTAACTATGGATAAAATCCTTCATAGATTTAAAGTGTTCATGTTTCAGCATAGGCCATGGAATCCATCTTTCTTTATGTTCTATTCCTTTCTTATGACCTATGGCACGCTGTACAGTTAGCACTGAATATTATCTTGTTTTGGTTACGTGAAAGTCCTTGTTCCAGCTATTTTTGTTTTGACTTCATTAGGATTGGAATGCAATAAACATGGTTGGAAGAAATTAGTTTCTCATAACATTAAAGGAGTTAAAACACATGTTTTCAACTAATAATGAAGCAGTAATATTGATAATAGAGAAATACCAACACCCCGCAAAAAAAGTGTTTTATTGTTTCAGTCATATCTCAGTTACTGAAATAGGTTTAATTTTTAAGCTAAATCAGAGTTTTAAAGGTTGTCAGTTGGAATAGTATTAATCAACATATTTCACAATGTAAATTCCAAATTGTTTTAAGGTATTTTGATGAAATAATTTTGTATAGATTAGGGACAGTTCTGGAAATCTAGGGGAGAAATTAGAGACTAAAGACATTAAAAATAATGCATTTGATTAGTGAACTAAACTTTATTTCAACATAAAGTTTGGCTTCAAATTATACCTAAATACACCATTTAGATGAATAAGTAACTGTTCCTTTGAATGAGAAACTCAGAATCTTACAAATCGGTGTTGCTCTAGAAATTTCTTTCTAAAGTAGGTAGAACCAAGGTAGATCTAGCCTCTGTTTTTCAACAACTTCCTAAAAAGAATCCCTGTATGAAATTATGTAGAATTAATGGAATTTAATAAAACTTTAGTGAAGCTAATAGACTCCATTGGGTTTCATAGAGCTACAGTGAAGCTAATAGATTCTATTGAAGTGGGACAAAGATCAGGACCAGTAAAAGGTTACCATGTTCTTGGTTCATAGAAGTAAGGAGGGGTGAAGTCAAAATAACCATGAAGAAGATATGACTGTGGAGACATGGAAACAAAAATCGTCTTTCTTTAGCATCACTTGGCAAGAGGCAAACTTCATTCTGACTGGTGGACCGCTGGCATGTTTGGGTGATTTCAGACGTGATGCTGTGAAAGTCACCACAGTGAATCCCACCCCGGTGTGAATGGGTTCACCACGGGCCGTGGTGAGATGCGCGGCCCCAACAGACATGACAGGGGCAGCACCACCGCCCGGGGCCAACTGGAGATAACATGGGCCGGGGGAACCGAACAGACATGACGTGGTGGCGAGAACCGCGGTGGGAGCCCAACAAGGCAATGGGGTTACGCGGACACAAACATGGCCGTCAGAGGGCAAACGAAGCCAAAGACGGCAGAGGGCCCTGCCTAGGGAAGGAAAACACGAAGGAAGGGGGTGGAGGGAACTGCAGCACAAGCAGCATGAGCAAACAGCAGCCGCATGGAAGGCATGCGCCCTTCAAAACGAGAAACACACACACACAAGCGAAGCAGCACATCCACACAACAAAGGGGAGCCGAGCAGGGGGGCAGAGGGAGGCACACACCAGGGGGGGACAGGGAAACCCCTGGCCAGTCGGGTGCACAGGAGGAGGGGGGGTAGCGAGGGGCCGGCACGGCCAGCCCACCAGGAGGGGGAGGGGGCAGGAACCCAGCAGGTAAGGGGAAGGGGGACCCAGCAGCCCAAGGAGACAACACAAGGCACAGTGAAGCACAACAGGTGTTTATTGAGGACACAAGCAGCACCGGCCCGGCGCAGAGACAGACAGCGCGGGAGCGCACGGGGCCAGAGTGCGTCAGACATGGCAGCAGCACAGCGGGTATGGGGCCCAGTCCGGGAGGGGGGGAACCAGCACCATGGTCCATCACAGAGCCAGGGTTCAATGGGGAAGCACACCCAGTGTGCGAGGGGAGGCACCGGACAAAGGCACCGAAAGAGCCCCCACACACACAGGGGAGGAAGGGCATGTGAGCCCCCCAGACACACTCTCCAAGGCAGCCAGGGGGCCGGTGGAAGGCGGGGCCATGGTCAAAGGCCACCAAGGTGGGGAAGCAACCCCAGCCCCACAGAACAGGGGCCCCCAGGCCAGGGGCAGGAGAGCGGGGTGCAGGGGTGGGGGAGGCAGCTCATAGAGACAGAGGGCTGTCAGCGACATGTCCACAGGAGGCCACATGGCGGGGCCTGGGGAAGCAGCAGCAGGTCCCAGGCAAGAGGGAGACAGGCAGGTGGGCGGAGGTGGGTCACAGGGGGTCCAGCCATCCCAAAGAGGCAGCAGGCGTTGGCACAAGCACCCAGGCCACAGGCAGAAGGAAGGCACTGAGGAGGCAGCTGGATGTCAGATGGGCCTGGAGTGCCCTACACCCAGCTGCAGGGGCTCCCATCAGGTGGAGGGGGCAGTAGCGACAGCAGGTGCACATAGCGAGGCCATTGCCACAGTCCCCGGCAGAAGCCGCGGCTGGCCATGTGGAAGTAGATCAGGTAGAAGGTCTTGAAGGGATCCGCACTGCTCATCCCGAGTTGCACATCAGAGTGACTGCACACCTCCGACAGGGCCGACAGCTCCGGCCCAGAGGGTGGGGGGAAAGCCATATTCGGTCGCAGGGGGCCAGGACATGTGGGATGCCTCCAGCAGAGGGTAGTAGGCAGCCCCGCGGGAGCGCAGCCAGATACCCACGGGCACCCTGCATGCTGATGAAGTAGGACATGGCCACAGCAGTGCCACCCTCACACAGGCAGGTCGCATATCCCGGGAAGGCACACACACACAGAGTGGAGGCCATCTCAGCAGGACACCATGCCGCAAGGCCCCCCAGCGTGTCCGGTAAGCGCCCCTCTGGGAAGGGGGCGAGCCCCAGATCCTCACAGTGCACGCGGCAGTCACCAGTGGTCACAACATAGCAAAAGCGCAGCATACCAAAGCTCAGGCACCAATAGGCATCTGGCCATGTGGGCAAGGAGCACAGGCAGCACTGAACGATGGGCGAACGCCACAGGTCACAAAGGGCCAGCTCTCGCGGGCGCTTCAGGCTCAGACAGAGCCCTCCGAGCCTCCGAGCGGGACCTTGGGCTGAGATGCAGCTGCCATGGTACAGCTCCTGGAGGGTCTGAGCCGCAGCGACCGTGGGGACAGCATGGGATGTGGGGCCGGGGGGCTGGACAGGCAGACAGGGGCTGCCAAGGCCGACAGATAACGGCGGGATGGGAACAATGGGGCCGCCGTGGAAGGATGCAAAGGGAGTGGGCAGCGCACAGCTGCCAGCATGCAAAGCCGGACAGCCTGACGCATACACACCTGCAAATGGAGATATGAATGACAGCACACGCACACACAGGGAGAAGTAACAGGCGGGGGCCAAGGCCCCAGCTTCGGGGGGCCGCACAGGCTATGGTCCCCCAAAGTTGGACCATAGCCAGTACTTTGGGGTGGGGCTCACAACCGTTGTATGCCTGGTGCGGAACATCTGTGAGGCTGTGGAGGGGGTATGCACCTGTATGAAATAAAGCCCTCGGACAGGTTAAGGTGTGTCTACAACCATTTATTGTGCTCCCTTGGTCCCGCCCTATACCCTGGTACACCAGTGTGCCCTTGTGCCCATCCCCCCTCCCATCCCCCTCCATGGTGCCGGGTTCCCCCTCCTGCTGGTGCTACTGATGCACCTCCTCCTCGCCCTCTCGCTCCATCTTCTGTTCTGTTTCCTCCCCCCTCCTCTCCATCGCCTGCTCCACTACGTTCCCCTACTGCTGCCTCCCCTTTAAATCTCCCTCGGTGTGCCACTTGTTGTTGGTTGCCTGGCAGCGCACTGTGTGCAGTCACCACGGCCCGTGATCATTTCCTTCCACCGCGGCCGGGGTTTTCCCTTCCAACGTTACTTTTCTTTCACTCCTGCTGTGGTGAACATTCACCACACTTCTTGACCTCCTCCCGCCCCGACCTCACGAAGCATAGTTAGTTTCACCCCGGCCCGTGTTTGACTGTGGTGAACATCTGGATGTGGGCCAACATTCGTGCACAGCTCTTTCATCACCGCCCACGTTTGTCTGAGGTTGACTGTGGTGAATGCCAAAAACGTAATGTCTGAAATCACCCTTTTTCTACGATTGGAGGAACACATGGCAGCCATATTGCAAGACTTTCAGAAATCCTATAAGACTGGCAAGTTATTGGTGACATGGAGGAGAGGAAGACACTTGTTTGCTAACCAACGTGCTGCTGGGCCAAGTCACATGTAGGACTTAGTTTTTTTCTGTCCCAACTCTTTCTTTTATTTTCCAATCTTTTTTTTTACTACTTTTTCCTAAGTCTTTTTTTTTCATTTTTAAAGCTACTTTAAGACCATGTTTCTCTCTTTTTTCATCTTTAATTTTACTTTAACTTTTACAATTTATTTTCATTTTTAACTTTATTTTTCTCATTTCTCACTCTTTTCAAGCCATTTTTATTTTAATTTTTAACTTCATTTTTCTCATTTTTCACTCTTTTCAAGCTATTTCTCTTTTTGCCTTAAAGTTAATTTTAAAAATAAATAAATAAATAATCTTTTCCTATTTTTCAAGGGCAATTCTTATTTTTCTTAAAGGTTTTGTCCCCAGGTGTAGACTTTTCTTTTCTTTTAGGGAGGCACTGTATTGGTCTTAGATAAACCTGTTTCTTTTCCATTTTTAACACTGGGTGATTTCAGATGTTACGTTTTTGGCATTCACCACAGTCAACCTCAGTCAAACGCGGGCGGTGGTGAAAGAGCCGTGCACGTCTGTTGGCCCGCATCCAGATGTTCACCACAGTCAAACACGGGCCCGGGTGAACCTACCATGCTTCATGAGGTCGGGGCGGGAGGAGGTCAAGAAGCGTGATGAATGCTCACCACGGCAGGGGTGAATGAAAAGTAATGTATGAAGGGAAAACCGCAGCTGTGGTGAAAGGAAATGACCACAGGCCATGGTGATGGCACACAGCATCGCTGCTAGGCAACCAAAAACAAGCAGCACAGGGAGGGAGATTTAAAGGGTAGACAGCAATAGGGGAACGTGGCGGAGCAGGCAATGGAGAGGAGGGTGGAGGAAACCGAGCAGAGGATGGAGCGAGAGGATGAGGAGGAGGTGCAGCAGCAGCAGGAGGAGGGGGAACCTGGCCCAGCAGGGGACACCCAGCAGCACATGGGGCCACCCCGGAAGAAAGTAGGGGGTGCAGCTGGGAGTGGGTGAGTCAGAGCCAGGGAGAGGAGGGGCACAGGAGGGATGGACCACAGCTGCCAGGAGCCTAACCAGCAGCCCCCATCATCCCCCCAAACAGACCAGTAAGAGGGCAAGCACCCTGGAGGAAGTCGAAGCCGGAGGGAGCCAGGGCCAGGCAGCGGCGGCCGCGGAGGAGGAAGAGGCAGCAGAGGGGCTGGCACCCAGGCGACAGTACCAAAGAGGGGGTCAGTGGGGGCTCCAGGAGACCCATGACCTCATTGCCATCTGGGCGACACCCGAGATGCAGGACGAGCTGGCAGTCAACGCCCGGAATGAACAGGTGTTCGCTCAGATAGCCACGAAGATGGGGGAGGCCAGATATGACAGAACGCCCACACAGTGCTGGACAAAAATAAATGAACTGAAAATGGGGTTCAAGGATATCATGGACAACAACCAGTGCTCTGGGTGGGCAAAACGCACCTCCCCCTACATGGATGCACTGAGCTGGGTGCTACACCGCAAGAGCTCCATAGTGGCCCAGCGCACAGTAGGAGGGGGTGCCCGGGAGGATCGGCCCGCAGAGGAGGAGCCTCCCCCCTTGCATCCAGAGATCCCCAAACAAACCCCGGCACAGGGCATCGACACCACGGAGGAGATGCCAGGGACCTCAGGCACATGCAGCTGACGCACCCCCAGCCCTACCTCCGGCGAGGGCACACATGCCCCAGCCGACTCCGAGGAGGGGGAGGGGGAGGAGGAGACCATCACCCTGACCCTCATGGGCTGCTGACCCTGAGAC
Source organism: Sphenodon punctatus (assembly GCA_003113815.1). Lineage (NCBI taxonomy): Eukaryota > Metazoa > Chordata > Lepidosauria > Sphenodontia > Sphenodontidae > Sphenodon > Sphenodon punctatus. Next base: position 973,159 of record QEPC01001417.1, read on the forward strand.
CAGGTAGACACCAGCCTCAGCGACCGCCCAGCCTCGGAGGGAACGGACACCGAGGGAGCAGGAAAGGGCAGGGCACACGCATGGACCCCAATGGGAGGGGGGGTCAAGGCGGTGAAAGGGGATGGCAGTCGTCCATCCCCCACAGCCCCAAAGGCAGGGATGGGGCATGGGCAGAGGGAGCAGCACAGGAGGCAGGTGGTGCCCATGCCAGGGGGAAGGAGCATGCAGAGCACATAGATGGTAGGGCGGCCTGGGTAACAGCACCCCACATGATGAACTGACCCCTATATCGCTCCACAGAGCCACACCGAACACAGGAGGGCTGTGGCTGGGGGCCACCAGTTCCATCGGCCCAGAGGAACCTGCAATATCTATGTGGTGAGATATATTCTCCAAGAATATATATTAGTAATCAATAACCTTTCTTTTTGCATGCTTCCATAGTGCTTTTATAGTAGTGTGTAAGCCAGTTTGGCAGGGCAATAAATTGTAGAACTTATTATAATAATTGTCTATTGCGACTTTTTGGTGAGGAAACTTAAGCTTTCCTATGGAGATCCCTGATCCCATGGTGGAGCTAATTCCTGGGAGAATCTCAGAGTAACACATGTGAATAAGGGTGAGCTGATCAACATTTTATTTTTATTTATTTATTTTGAAAAACTTTTACCCTGCTCCCTCCTGCCCACATGGCAGTTTGGGGTGACTCACATGATGTATCTAGATTTTCAGAAAGCATCTGATCAAGTCCTTCACAAGAGACCCTTGAGGAAATTAAATAGTCATTGGATAAGAAGCAATGTCCTATTGTGGATCGGTAACTGGTTAAAAGATAGGAAACAAAGAGTAGGACTAAATGGTCAGTTTTTACAATGGAGAGAGGTAAGTGGAGAATAGTGGAGTGCCCCAGGGATCTGTACTGGGACTGGTGTTGTTTAATATATTAACTAATGATCTGGAAAAGGGAGTAAAGAGTGAGGTGATCAAATCTGCAGATGACACAAAGTTATTCAAAGTAGTTAAAACCTGAATAGACTGTGAAGAATTGCAGGAGAACTGGGTGACTGGGCATTTAAATGGCAGATGAAATTTAATGTTGACAAGTGCAAAGTGATGCACATAGGAAAAAATAATCCAAACTATATGTACATAATGCTGGGTTCGAAGGCCCTTTTTTAATGAGACGCACCCACTCATGCCCACACATGCCCATGCAGTGGACATGAGTGAGTGTGTCCCATTTGCAAGTGGCTGCGGGCAGGTGGGTAGGCATGCATGCGTGCGTGCTCTTGCATAACATGCACCTCCACCCATCGCCCCCACACGGAGCAACTGGTGAAAACTCAGGTTGCTCCATGTGGGGGCATGTGTGGGGATGCGTGGGGGATGAGTGTGCACCTGTGTGCACACACACCCACACCGCCCACGTACCACCACCCCCCCCAGCTGCAGCCCATTTAAAAAGGGCAGAGTTATCACTCAGGAGAAGGATTTTAAGCCAGTTTTAGATGGACCCAACTGGGGGGCAGGTCCATGTGCACTGCTACACACTTCTGGGGGGTGGCCTTCACACGGCGGCGGATGGGTGTGCGGTTGGTGTGTGCCTGCACCCACGCACCACTCATTCATGCCCCTGGGTTGCTCCATGTCGGGGCATGGGTGGTGGAAGCACACACCTTCAGATGGGCGCCCAGGTCCATGGGAGATGGGTGGGCCTCCATGGACATGTCCTGTCTAAAAACAGCCTCAGAATCATTGTGGACAATACACTGAAATCCTCAGTGGTAATGGTCAAAAAAGCAAACAGAATGGGTGCAGCCAGACACGCTGCACAGGTCCGGTCCCTGCGTGGCTCCATGGTGGGCAATCGTCCCTGCCACATTGCAGGGCCAGCTCAGGGAGCTGGGCACACGAGCATGGGGAAGCCGGGTGGCTCAGCCCATCTCAGAGCTGAGGCAGCGCCTACAGGAGCAACCACCCAGCACTGCCCCGCCTTCCTTCCCCAGCCCAATTGAGAGCCGGTCCCTGGCTGTGATGTGGCCACGCACGACGGGCACTGACACCCATCACTCACGGTCTCACAGTCTTTCTCCAAGTCTGGCGGGACAAGTGCACCTGGCCACATTGGTTGCCCTGCCTTGGGCAGCCTTACCCCACATTGGGTAAGACTGCTCCGCGACGCATCCTCAGGAATTTCCACTGCATCACGTGGCTCGTTTGCCAGAGAAAAAGTAAGGCTACCCAAAGAGTGGTAGCCTTCCCAACCTGCCTCATGTGACTGCACCCAATGTTAGGAATTATTCAGAAAGGGATAGAGAATAAAACTGAAAATATCAGAATGCCTCTATATAAATGTATGGTGTGACCAGAACTTGAATATTGTTTGCAGTTCTGGAGGCCCCATCTCAAAAAGATATAGTACAACTAGAAAAGGAACAGAGAAGGCCCCCCAAAATTATAAAGGGTATGGAAAGGCTTCCATACAAAGAGGGTTTGGGCTCTTTGTATGGGCTCTTCAGCTTGAATATGGTAGAAGTTTATAAAATTATGAGTGGTGTGGAACGAGTAAATAGAGAGCAGTTAGTTACCCTCTCAAACAGTACTAGAACTAGGGGACACTTAATGAAACTAACTGGCAACAGATTTAAAACAAATAAAAGAAAGTATTTTTTACTCAACACATAATTAACTTGTGGAATTTCTTGCTGGAAGATGTGGTCAAGGCCAGTTGTATATCTGGGTTTAAAAAAGGACTGGATAAGTTATCGGAGGGTAGGTCCATTAATGACTATTAGCCAAAAAGGTATGGGGGTGTTTGTTGCCACTTACGATCAGGAGCTTGGAGCAAGTAACAGGGAATGGATCGCCCAATTGTGACCTGTTGGGTGCTTCACCATGACCAAGATTGGCCATTGCTGGAGAGAGGATCCTGGGCTTGATGGACTATTGGTCTGGTCCAGTACAGCACTTCTTATGTTCTTAATGTTTACTGCTCTCTCTCCTTCCCATCTGAGACTAGACCCAATGGGTGCAACAGTTCTGAAACTGGATGGAAAGCCTAGCTCGCAGGTCATTAGAGGTGTTGGAAAAGGCACAGGGGGAAAAGGAGAGAACATTGCTCATGGGAAAGGTGTCATAAGGTGAAGGCTGAGTGAGCATACCTTTTGCATACTTGGTTTAGCAAGTAATGATTCAGCCACCTGACAAAACAAGAATGGAGAGTGCTATGGCTGTGCTGGATGTTTGGGATTATGCCATCACTGTGACTGCAGTATTAGAGTGCCCTGATCAGGCTCACAAAAGGTCACTGGATTGCTGCTGTGCTATGGATCTGAGTGGTGAGGAGTAAGAAAGCAGCCTCAGGTCATGGGACGCTATTCTGGTTCCCTTTCTGAGCTGTTGGTGACTGTCCCAGGTCTGCCTCCAAATCATTAGATCTATTCTAAACAGCTCTTATCTGCTCCTTGCTTTCCCAGGTGGATACACATGGCCCACTGGAGAATTCCAGCTTCCTGGAAGGATTTCTCTGGGCAGCTGCAGCACATTCCCGTTACCCTTGAATTTTTCCTTGTCTGTGACTTTGCACCTGAGTTTACGTTGTCCCCAGGGAACAGGGCAAAGTGAAATGGAAGTAAGACAGCTGGGTGGAGGCACAGTTATTGGAGTGCCACCTTAGGAGGCAGAAATCATACTACAAAGTTCCTAGCCCACCTAACAAAATATTTCTAAGGTTAAGAGCCATAAGGCACATGTTACACATGCATTGCACACACACACACACCATCAATCATCATCATCATCATCATCAAAAAATTTATTGCAGTAGCAAAAAGTCATCACAATATTTTAAATTAAAACAGGAACATAAAAACATATTACATAATAAAATAAATCCCACTTTAAACAGAATTCCATAAAATGATAAATTATAAGTTAGCAACTGTTGCCCTCCTCAATTTTATGGCGGCAGCACAAAATCTGGCCACAGAGGTGGTTAAATTGCTATCAGAATCGGACAAAAGATGTACCAGAGCTTCCCTTTGGCTACAAGGACCCAGCTTAATAATCACATGCGCCAGGCAATTTTCACAGAGGGCAGAATAAAGAGAACAGTCAAACAGCACGTGGCCTACTGATTCCACCAACCCTACATGGCAAAAAGGGCACAATCTTAAGTCCCATGGGACCTTAGCAAACCTGCCATGCATAACTGCTGAGAGTAACATATCGAATCTGGCCCACATAAAAACAACCCTGGAGTTCCATGTTGACACTGAGTATAGGTATGAGGCCCCACCAGGCTTAACAGGAAAGGTTTTGTAGACACCTTTTGAGCCTGGATAGCCTACTTTAGGGTTTGCAATTCCTGGTCCCAGACCATGCCCTAGGAGAGTTCACTGAAAGCAAATAAGACTTAGAAAAACCCAATGTTGCAAGAATCTGATCTATATTCTCCTACCAGGTGTCACGCTCAAAGGAGGAGAGCATTTGTCTGGGGAAGCTCTCCAAATCAAAATAATTTAAATGTAACCAAAATTTCAGAATGGCCTCCTTAGAGAGTGACAGAATGACCTCCTTGGCGAACCCCCGATTCAACCCTAAGGAACTCCATAGGGGTACCTCTTGGGGCACTCAGAATACCTCTGAGGAACTTGTTTTGATGGACCTCCAAGAAAGCCAACTTCAATGAAACTCAAATGGGAACCCCATACAGAAGTTGTGGAAGTACCTTTGCCCTATTTACCTTCAATACCTTCAAATCAGGGTATACCATTTGACCCCCTCTTGCATAATAAAAGCTGGGCAAAAAAACCAAACACAAGATGCTGGTCCGCACTGACTCACTGAGGCCTGAGACTCATGGGGGTGGGGCATTGGGAGTGGGGCTGCCCACCCATGTTTGTTGCTGCTGCCCCACCTGGGTTGTGCACGTGGTGGGAAAACTCTCCTGGCGGCAGGTACCTTTGTTTCCTGCCACTCACCGGAGAGTGGCAACTGCAGTTTTCCACCGCGGGCTGGGCCGGGGAGTCACCAGCCTATTTGTTTTACCCTGTCTCTCAAATGCACACCGCCCAACCTTGGGGAGGTTCAGAGGGTATTCGTTTGGGGGCAGCCAGGCAGTGAGCGGCCCTGGTTGTGTGCTGGACATGGCAGGCAAGCAAACTGCCCTTCAGGAGACACACTTGCACTGCCTGGGGACCACATGTGGCTCCTCGTCTGCAGTTTGACTACCCCTGTCATAGTTCCTTCTTACTGTGCTTTTTACCTTGCAGTAGCTTTTCTCTTTATACCTCCTTGATTTCAACCCTGTGTTTAGCACAATATGGCCTTAATTGTTGCCATACACTCCCCCACTTACCTACCTACCTACTTGTCATGGAGTGCAACTAAGGTCATGGCAATGAGTATCTTTGCATGTCTGTATCCCTCCTGCTGTATCCTTTGAGTCCTATCTGTTCAAGGAATCTGTGATGGGGTGGGAGAAATGCTGGGGACTCAACATTTTGGAGAACCTGGTCTTGAACTTGAGAGCTAAGCACTTGAATCCTGGACTCTGGGCTCTTCCATAAAACTAATGGCATCTAGATGGCATTTCTACTAGACTAGTCTTCAAACTAGGCAATATGGATGCCTTTGGGTGTTTTCAGTAGACAAACTATCACGGTATTAGGAGGAAACTATCTCGGGACTTTTATCCAGTGATTACAAGGTGGTACCTGCGGTACTAATCTCAGGATAGTTGACTATCCTGAGATAAGTAATTTAGACAGACATAATCACAGGATAGTTTAACATCCAGCTGTTACAAAACCTCAAAAATTGGGTTTTGTAAACACCGTATTTTTCTGTTATCCCAGGACCGTAATCACTGTATGCAGCGTTTAGCCGAACAAACTGTCTCGGGAGATTTACGCTATAGTCCTGGGATGAGTGTCCATGTGAGAATGCCCTTATTCTATGCTATGTCTGCTGGTAGTGTTTGTCAGAACTAGTAATGAGGTGCTGGGATCTGTGGTCACTTTCCCCTGCTCAGACACTTGGAAGGTGTTTATAGACACAAGGCTATTCAGACCTGTGTTGAATCCACACATGCAGAATGTGACCCATAACAGAATCAACAGAGGTTTTTCACTGATGCATGTCTCTCTGAGTTTGAGCAGCTACCCACTAGCTCCTCCCACAACAGCCTAATTATGGGCAGCTTTGTGGGGAATCTACTGTCTGGGGAGACTTGGGGCTCTCTGGAATGAAGACCCCAGTCCTCTCTTACCTGCACGGGGGGATCTTGGGCTCCACTTAAAAGCTCTGCACCGCCTCCTGTCAGCTCTGCAGATTCTCACCCTCAGAGACATGAGAGCAATCCACAGCAGAATAGCCAAGCACAAGTTCTGTCCTCTGGACTGCCCAGCTCCCCATCATGCAGATGGGGGTGGAACTTCGGCCCTGCCAGCACCCAAAACTGCTCACCACAGCCAAAAATGCACCCAGAAGGCTCCCAACATTCTCCCATCCACTTGACTGAAGGATGCTGAGCATTTTCCCATCAACAGGTTGTGATTGCAGGGAGGAGGGGCAGGGAGGGGTATTTCCTGCCATTTTCAATCCTGGTTTCTGTGGTTTCTGCTGCTTTGCTGACAAACCCGTTAATTGGAACTCCTCCATGGAGATCATCATAGGGTATTTTCAGATATTATGGGCCTCCGTTTTGACACGGCCCATGGTCACATCTACACCCCTGAGCGGAATCAGGCTGGCCGATCAACAGACGTGCCGGCCTGATTCCACATGGGGATTGGGGAGGGGCCGGGCAACGCAGCGTGCGGCCACACAGCCCCTCCCCCCCATGCTCCCCCAGCTGCCCACCCTCCCGGAGACGGGCGGACGCAACGGCCAATCCAGCCGCTGCACCCAATCCCAGCCCATGGCCAGAACCATGGCTGGGAAGCGGCGGCAGTAACAGACATTACCAGCCGCCGATTCCCAGCCGTGGTCCGAGTAACCACGGTTCCAGAGGTGAGGTCAGCCTCACCTCCGGAACCGTGGTTCAAGGGATTCCTGCCGGGTGTTCACTGTGGTGAACATCTGGCATGACCCCCTTCAGACATTACGGAATCTCCACCACCATGGGTGGTTCACCGTGGTAAAAGGGAGGCCTGTAATGTCTGAAAATACCCATAGATAAAGTAGCATAGGTGTTAGGTTAGGCTGGGTTTTTTTTAACCCTGGGATTGATTCCTTAGAGGAGAGTAACTCAATTCAGTTAAACAGTACACACCTCACTACAGTATCTCTGCAGCAGCAAAAAGAGCTCCACTGACTTGGAGGTGAAGCTGGATAATTTCAGGCTAAAAACAAAATACAAACTTCTAGCAGCGAGGGTGACTCACCTTTGGAAGAGCCTGCCTACTAGTGATGGGATGAATGCTCCCTTTGTTGCCTTTCACTTAGTCTCCCCTTCTCCCCAAGCACATGTGTTACCAGAGATGCAGAATTCTCCCCAAAAAGTCAGCCCCTCCCCATGCTCGGCAAGGCCACGTGGGACATGGGTTGGTGGGCATTGGGGATCTTGAGTGGGTAGGGCCGCAGGGTTGGGGCTGAGCCACGATGGAGCCTAGGGGGGAAAGCCCCTTCATGCAAAAACCAATCTGCCCTTGGAAAAGGTGATTAAGTGGAGGAAGTTCTGAGTAAGTACGGAGCAGTCAAGAAAGAGCCACCTCCCTATTTTAAGGAACCGCTGATGAATAGAACCCAGACTAGCAATGACCTCAAAGGCATAGAAAACTAGAGCTCCCTATGTTTCCCCCAAACAAGCCAATGCCCCCATGCCTGATCGGTGAAAATGCACCTTCATGTCACCCTTCAGCCTAGGGTTCCCCTCATGGTTCCCTCCCTTCCCCAAATCACCTGAAAACCTTCCTCCTTTCATGCCCAGATGTGTCCTTTGTCCCCTCAGCCCCAGTCTGTTTACCTTTGTATTTTCCCTTTGTTGTACCTGGATACCCACCTGGAGTCCCTTTTGTCCTCCCTATGAGTCTATTGTAGTGTCCCTGAGCCTATCCCAAATCCTTTATCCTAAGCCCTATAACTGCTCCTCGCTCCCCCTCTGAAATTGAGAAAGCTTTGGATGCAGACACGTGCGGGTCCCTCTGTGCATGTCTGTGTCTTAGGAGGTCTCCCAGACTTTGGTCTGCCCCTTTTCTTCATCCCCGAACTTTGCTGGATCCGTGGGCCACCTGTCCCCTTTCAACGGCAAGGAGAGGTAACCATTGGTCCTAACTTCCCCTCTTGCTTCTCTCTCTCTCTCTGGCTTGCTCTTTTCTCTCTCTCTGTGTCTCCCCCATGTTCCCCCCCTCTCCCCCCTTTTCATCCTCCACATTAATTTTGTTTTCCCCGCTGCTGCTTGTGTTTCCCCTGTAAACCACCAGCCAGACTGGGGCTGTGTTGATTAGTATATGTGTGTGTGTGTGTGTCTCCCATTGCATATTTTCTGGTGTCCTTGTTAAATAAACATCCCCTTTTTGCTTATTGAACGCTTGTCTCCCTCTCTTTCTCTACTTTTGGGGAGGGTACGTAAACCTGACTGTAGTGCGTATCAGACCTCAGACTGATCCTTGTGGCACGTAGGGACCCCTATTTCAACTAATTCGGTGAATTCCCCCAACTTTAAGAATCGAGCAGATATTGGGGTACCGGCCCCCCAACAATCACACGTAGAAGGGGGTCTCCTGCTAACACATGCCCCTGCAGTTTCTCAATGTTGTGAATGGATTCCTGTCTCTGTGTTTCCCTCTCTCTTGTCTCCGCTCCCTTCTTGCTCCTAGATTGTAAGCCACTTGGAGCAGGGACCGGGCTCTAATTAATTATTGTTCAATGCCAGGTGTACATTGGCACTTGCATTGGCATTGATTAAATACTTAATCATAATGGGTTCTCCATCACTTGGAGCACTGAGATCCAGAGGATGATTGTCTCTTTCTAAAAGATCTACTCTAGCATAACCAGAAGTGTTGGGTTTGATACAGAAACCACTACAGTGAAATTTTATGCCTTGTGTTAGGCAGGGGGTTTGACTAGATGATCAGGAGGGTCCCTTCTAGCCTTAAAATCAATTAAAGTTTTAGCTAGAGTCAATGAGTAGGCAGCAAAAAGGACCAGTTTCTGGAGTTGATGCTGGCATAAAAGTATCTTCATGGGGAGACAGTATTGAGCACTACTAAAAGGTTCTTTAATGGAGTGGGAGGCAGAAGAATCAATAGCCGTAAGTTAGTTGTGAGGATGATCCACCAGGGGAAGAGCTGCCCAGAGAGTGGGTTGATTCTCCATCTCTCCCAGCCTTCAAACCAAGGCTGGATGCCTTTCAAAAAGATACCTTTTGTCCTGTGCTAGACAAGGAAGCCACACTAGAGGCTTTCACGGCCCCCTCTCTGCTTTTGACCTTAAAATCTGAGTGCATTAAAACAAATATACTACCAAAGCAGCCCAGCCCATGCTGCTGGTGTGTGGTGTGGAAATGCTGCTTTGTGTGAAGCTGAATCTCCAGTGCCTGAAGTTCTACAGGAGCAAACTTTCCAGGAGAATTGGATCTTTGTGATTCTCCTTCATTGTCATGACAAGAAAGGCCAAAGGTACCCCCACAGAAATGGTTGCTGCCTGCTTCTGTCTTCTGACACCTACCAGATCCTCCTGAGCTGGAGTGGAGTACCCTCCTACAGCGGTCTTACACAGCCCTTGATAGACTCCTTTTGTTGCCTTGTAATTCATGGGAGATGAGTTAGCGCTCATCCAGATGTTACGTGGGCAGAAATACCTATCTGAAGCTTAAAAGCCTGTGATTATACTTGCCAGCCAGCCATTAAGAAAGAATCAAACTGAGAAATTATCCCCCATTCTTGTTTCACTACAATAGCGTCTTTGTAACGTGCTTGTTGAAATTGCCTAGTTTTTATTTTGCTCCCTTTGCTTCTAATGCAGTGTGTGAGACCATTTCACTGCCTCAATAAGCTCTGAGCTACAGAGCTAGGCAGAGAATAAGCCAAGAAACTAGAAAATTAGACAAAGGCAGTAAAATAAACTAACTCTACATGTAGAAGACGCTGCCTTCCCTTTCCTACTTGTGTAAATAAATAACTTCACTTTGTCAGAGAGCCTTTGAAAGGGAAGCATTCTCAGGAATAACAGAGTTGAGAGGGATTATTACTTATACAGGCTCTTATTAAAGAGATAAAATATTTGGCAATCAAAGCCATAGCAGCAACAGCACCATAAGGAACACAAAGACCCAGCAGGGGCAGCCATAGAACACATTTGCTACTAACCTTTCATTATCGAGAGCAATAATATTGCAACAAAGTGCAGCGATCTGCAAAACCAGTTTCTTTCCCTTTTGCCCCAGGGAGCGAATGACTTCATGGGTCGATGAGCTGCGTTTAGGCACTGACTAAGTCATCCATTTCTAGGCTCTGGATGGGGATACTTATCCCTGCAGAATGGGGTGCTTAGGGCATTTTTAAACGTGCGCTCTCCCAAGCACGTTTTGGAGAAGACGGCTCCAAAGCGGGTTTGGGAGAAAGCCGGGTTTGGGAGAAGCCGTCTTCTCTGCCCCAGCCAGTAATTAAATTTAATCACTGGCTGGGGGCTTTAGAGGGGGAAGGGGGGGAGGGGGTTTGTCAGCGCTGCCTGGAGGAGGCAGTTTTTGCCGGCTTCCCCCTCCCCCCCCACTTGCAAACCAGGGAACGCAGCGGTTCCCAGGGACACAAGTGAGGGGGCAGGAATCCTCGGCCGGTTTTATGCGGGAAAGATCCGACATCAAACCAGGTCAAACATTTAAACGATCACAAAGGCAGCTGATTAAAGGATCAGCTGCCTTTTTTGTATCGTTTAAAAGCACCCTTAAAGCTGCAGCTTTAGACTCTTGCCCCTTGAGCAGCAGTACCCTCTACTCCCTGTCCTCATCAGGGCAAGTTCAATGGATGGGAAAATCCTGACTTGGGGCTGGCCAGCAGTAGTAGACCAAGCTTCAGACCAGTGGTGTGGTCATCAGGGTCAGCCTTATGCAAGGGTGTCCAGGACCTGCACCCTGGTCTTACACTTGGCTAAACATTGGCATAGCTACCATGGTGCAGGGGGGTGCATTTGCACCCGAGCCCTGCCCTGGGCGGGGAGGCATAGGCAGGGCCAGCCCCCTCACCTGCAGCAGCGGTGGCGGCAGCGGGAGGGGTGAGGGAGGCAGGAGGGCGGAGGAGCCATGGCCGGGAAAAGAGTCCGGCAGATCTACACCGGCTCTCCCTCACCCTTCTTGCTGCTGCCACCACCAGGTGAGAATGCAGCCTAAGTTCTTCTGCTGCCTCCCTCCCTGCCTCCAGTCCCTATCCCTCACCTGCCTCTGCCTCCTAGTAGCTGCTGCAGCAGCAGCAGTGACACCAATGGGACTGGGAGATAAAGCTGTTTATTTACAAACAGCTCCTGCCCATGTGTTGATCAGAAGGTTGCTACCGTGTAAAGAAGGTTCTTCGAGATAGCTTCTAACATTCTCACAACTGGGTTGTGTACGCTCACCCTATTCAAATAATAGACCACATGATGGTCTGGAGCTCCTCTAGTATAAAAAGCACTCTGCCCCTGAGAATGACAGTTCCTTCCAACCCTTCTAGAAATATAAGAAAAAAACGCCATGCTGGATTGGAAGGGTGGGTGCTGTGAGAATGATTGGAGCCATCTCAAAGAACCTTGTTTACAAGGTAGCAACCTTCTGTTCTGCTTCGAGTGGCTCCTCAGATGCTATTTTTACATGGATTCACTGGGTGGGGGAGATCTGTGGGCACACAAGTGCATGGACAGGGCATGCACATGGCTGCACATGCATCCCCACTCACCCCCCACTCATCCACACCCACGGAGTAACCGTCATTTCCCCCGGTTGCTCTGTTCGTGGGGACGAGGGTGTGTGTGTATGAGTGGGGATGCATCTTAGGCGGGCGTGCATACACCCCCACATACCATGGGTGCATGCACCACATTGTTCACACAGGACTCCCCCACCCATGAACACACAGAAATCTGCGTGTTCATGGGTGGGAGAGACCGGTGTAAAAAGGGCCACATTCTCACAACTGTCTTACTTATACTATCTTAGGTAGGAATTTAGGATGTAAAGCAATATATATTCTGTCTTGGAAAATAAATCTGCTAATATGGTTCTGAAATTATTATGGCTGCTAGTTCACTAACTTTTCTTAATGAAGTTATTGCTAACATGAATACTGTCTTTAAACCCGCACCCCATAACCAGTTCATTTGCGCCCCCCATATAATCAATTCACGCTGCCCCGGGAGCACAAATTAAATGGTTATGGGCGGGGGCAGCATGAACTGATTATGGGGGCACAACTGAACTGGTGAATCAGTGTGAATTGGTTATATGGGGGCAGGGGCACAAATGAACTGGTTATTGGGTGGGGGAAGTATGAACTGATTATGGGGCACAACTGAACTGGTGATAGATAGATAGATAGATAGATAGATAGATAGATAGATAGATAGTCTCTTTTCATGGCATAATGCACTTAATAAGCTAGCTGCATTTTGGGTGTCTGGTGTGTTTGATAGCAGCACCTCTGGATTGGTCACACCGCATGTGTGCACAAGGCATAGGCAGCACCAGCAGCAAGAAGCAACAGGCCCTGTAGGCCAGGCTGACTAAGCTCACTCCCCTCCTCCAGTAAGGCAGTGGATGCAGTCAGTCTCTCTGTGCCTGCCTCACTGCCCGCCCGGCTGCCCCTGCAGTGGAACCACTCCTGGGGAGTGGTGGTAGACACTCGACTGGGGAGGTGGGAAGCATTGGGAACTGGGAGGCCATGCTTGTCTATGGCCACAGTTACAACTCCTAGCCGCTGGATTTTGTATATTTAGAAGCTGTCAGCAGGCCCCACCCCATCCCTTAAGTCCTGCCCCATCCCTTAAGCTCCACCCACTTTGGCTTTTTGGAGGACACGCATGCTTTGCACATGAGGGGCCCATAACTGAGATTTGAGCCCAGGTCCTTCTCAACCTTGCTATGCCGCTTCTCCTGAGGATCCCAGGGTCCTGCTACCACTGCTCCCAAGACTCACGGTTGCAGCTCTCATGGGACCCCGTAGGAATACTGGCAGCAGCACTCCCTGGGTCCTACCGCCACCATTCCTGAGGTCCCTGGGCAAGCACTTTCTATGGAATCCACAGCTTGTCCCTCTGCTTCAGTGACCTGGGCCCTGTGTCAATTCTAAGGCCGGCCCTGGGCATGGGACAGCAGAATTGCCATGCTGGCTTATTCATAGCCCCGCTGCCTGGCCAGTGTTGTAGTGGACCTGTCCAGGGTTGAGGTCAATATGAGCTTGGTCAGGCCACAGCTCTCCCCCCCACCCCCTCCAACTTCCAGGGCTCCCTGGCCTTAACTTTCTGGCCTGGGTTGCTGCTGTGGTGCACATTGAAGTGGTGGTGGTAGGAAGGTTGCCAGACTGGGACATCATGGCACCTCTGTCAGGCAACAAAGAGGATTGCTGGGCTGAGGTGACACAAAAAGAAATGTGGGGTGGTAGCAGCAGCACAAAGGGTAAGAAAAATGGCCTAATAGTTAGGACATTAGACTGGAACTTGGAAGATATGGGGATATCAACTCCTTGCTCTGTTACAGACTCCCTGTGTGATCCTAAGTAAGCCACTTAGGTTGTCATCAGATATAATGCTAGTTGCCTCTCCCAAATGTTGCAGACAAACATAAGGATCAGGAAAATTGCACATGCTGGGTACTTAGCTACGAGTTACCACTCAGGAAAAGGATCTGGGAGTGAATGTGGACAATACACTGAAATCCTCAGCCCAGTGCGCCGCAGCAGTCAAAAAAGCAAACAGAATGTTAGGAGTTATTTGCAAATGAATAGAGAATAAAACTGAGGATGTCATAATGCTTCTATACAAATCAATGGTGCAACTGCACCTGGGATATTGTGTGCAGTTTTGGTTGCCCCATCTCAAAAAAGACATAACAACTAGAAAAGGTACAGAGAAGGACAACGAGAATGATAACGGGTATGGAACGGCTTCCGTACAAAGAGAGGCTTGACAAGCTGGGTCTCTTCAGCTTAGAGAAGACTGAGAGGGGACATGATAGAGGTTTATAAAATCTTGAGTGGTGTGGAACGAGTAGAAAGGGAACCGTTATTTACCCTCTCAAATAGTACTATAACTAGGGGACACTCCATGAAACTAACTGCCAGCAGATTTAAAACAAATAAAATAAAGTACTTTTTAACTCAACGCACAATTAACTCATGGAATTTGTTGCCAGAGGACGTTGTCAAGGCCAGTAGCATAGCTGGGTTTAAAAAAGGACTCGATAAGTTCTTGGAGAGTAGGTCCATTAATGGCTATAACCAAGTAGCTTATGGGATGAACTTCTTACTGTCAAAAGCTGGGCCTGAACAACAAGGAATGGATTGCCCATTGTGACTGTTGGTTCTTCTCCCATGCGATCGAGATTGGCCACTGTCGGAGGACAGGATGCTGGGCTTGATGGACCATTGGTCTGACTCAGTATGGCACTTCTTATGTTCTTATGTTCTTAACATGTTCAATGATATTGGCTTTGCATAGTTTTGAGATCTCCTCCCTGAGTGGTTGCTGCAATGTTATGGGTACATTTCTTACTTTATGTTGTGCAGGCACTGCATTTGCTTTCAGTTTAATTTTATGTTTGAAATGTTTTGCAAGGCCAGGAGTGTCAGCAAAAACATCTGAAAATTCATCAATGATAGCAGCATATGGCCTATCAGTCAGTTGCAACACAGGTTCTGTGCTGTTGGGATCCAGTATCATCTGAAGGTCTCGCTGATGGTTCCATCCCAGTATTGAAACTCCCTTTTGTGCAACATATGTTTTCCCTTGGGCTGTACGACCTTTCTACTCTGGTATGACAGTAAAATATTCCTTGATTGAGATAGGGGAATCCCCATATCCTCCTGGGTGTATGTCTGAAGGATGCAAATCAGGATTCAACCTGGCAAAGAGCACATTGTAAAGTTGATCAGGGATTATGGTGTAAGGTGAGCCAGGATCAGCTGGCATTCTCAGCTCATGGCCATTGATTTGCCCTTTGCAGCGTGGGGAGGCTTGATCTCCGGTCATACTCAGAGCATTGTCAAAGTCTGGTTCAGCCTCATCATCATCATCTGGGCGAGCTTCTGCCACAATGTTGACAGTAGACTGACAGACATTTACCCCTTTTGTTGTGCTTGGAGCAAGCTGCTTTTCTTGCTGGACACCTCTGAAGATGAGCTTTGTGGTTGGGGTCACCACAACGGTAGCACTGGTAACTCTTTTGCACTTGGGGTGGACCTGGCTTTGGAGATCTTAGCTGGGAGGTTTTGCATAGTGGCTGTTTGGACTGAACTGCATTAATGTCTGCAGACTGGGTAGCATGTGGCATCAAGGAGAGTGATTTGGCACCATGGATGGCACTCTCTACTCTCCGGTCAATTTCTATGGCTTTGTCCAATGTAAGCCGTCTCTCCAAAAGGCTCTCTCACAAACTTTGGAACTGTTTGTCTTCATGACAATTTGGTCTCCATCATCTCCTCTGTAAAGTTGGCAAATTCACAGGTGGCACTCAGTGCATGCAATGAAGCAATGTAGTGATCAATTGATTCATGGGACATTTGGGAACAGGAATAAAACTTTTAACGTTCAGCAACTACATTTAGGAGAGGATTAAAATAGTCATTCAGGGCTTAAAGGGCAGCATCATATGGGGTCACTTTCTCTGCTAAGTTGGCAGGTGAGGGAAGGAATTGGAAGATGTGTTGGCCTTCAGGGCCCAGGTAGTGAAGCAGCAAGGCTTTCTGCTTTGCTGGGGTGAGATCAGGAGAAGCTAAAGAAAGCAGGTAATTACAGAAATAATATTTCCATTGTTTCCAAGGAAGGAGAGGGTCTCCTGGAGTGAGCAAAAAGAAAGGGGGGTGCCTGGATGTGTGCCATGATAGTGGGCATTTTTACACACACCTTAAAGTGCTAGTCTTTCAATCTTTACAAGTCCACAAGTAAGCTCTGGATGCATTCTTCACACAAACACTGCCCCAAAGCAGCCTAAAGTAGCCGCAGCTGTAGACGTGAGGGGCTGCCATGGAAACCAAGTGACCACAGCTGCCTGGAGCAAAGCAGTTTACCAGAACCTTTTCAAAGAGCCAGATGTTTAAGATCTGGGTGAGTGATTTAGACACACAGAAAGTTCAGGATGTAACAGCAAACATGCAGGAGAAATGTGTGTATAAAAGCACCCAGTGTAGGGAGTTGTAGGGAGATACAGGAACTAAGAAGGATCACTAGGCTGGAGACCTTTAGCTTATTTCCCTGGGAATGTAGGCAGCATCAGCAAACAGCAGGATTCCAGCAGATTCTCGTATCTTATTTTCCCAGTTATGCAGACCAGTAGCAAGCAGCAGTAAAATCAGAACTCTCAAAGTTGTTTAAAGCAGTAAAAGTGAATCCCATCCTCAGTCGCCAGTCTGTTTTGTATCGTGCCTCTCTTTATCCAAAACACTGGAGACATGCTATAAGGATCTTTATTTCCAACCCCATACAGAGTCTCTGCCATCTTGCTCCTCTCTCTCTCCTCTGTCCCTCCTCCTTTTTCCCATTTCCCCTGCAGCCTAGGCTACAGGAGCATCTAGGGAACAAACTTACAAACTGAAACTAAATTGATAACTAGAAACTAACTGAATTCTACACCCTACTTCACCCTGACAGGCTCTGGTGAGGTGAAGCAGGGTGTGGCAGAGCCCTTGCAGAGCCCCATGCTTTGCCCCACCTGAGCCTGTGGGGCTCTGGTGGAGTGAAGCACTTCCCATGCTCAGGAGCTGTCGAGACGGCGGCGGCAGCAGCCTGAACGGCCATCCAATAGCTGGTAAACCTGGACAACAGGTTATCAGCTACAAAACGGACGTTCCCATGGCTAGTGTTACTTCTGTTGGCATCCTCAGTCTCTCTGGGCCTCAGCTTCTGATCGGTACGATGGGAACAACAGCTCTGCCATGCCTCATAGGGGGATTGTGAAGATAAAGATTGCGAGGCATTCCGTTTTTATGGTAATGGAGGACCAGCTAAGCACTTAAATATCAGGACTGGGTCTTTGTGCCTTCCCCTCTTAGTAAACAGAGATGGCTCGTCAGGCTTATTGGCCATGCGTCTGCCTTGCTATTCAGGAGGAACGAGCAGAGGTACCAATGAAGTAAGCAGATTTAAATGGAGCACAGTTCCTGTTCCGGCCCCAGCCTCCACAAAGAGGCTACAGACAGGTACCTTATTTATTTATTTATTTATTTATTTTTACAATTTATATGCCGCCCCCTCCTGCCTCAGGCATCTTGGGGCGGCTCGCAATATATTAAAACATTTCAAACATTAAAACATTTTTTAAAAACCAAATTAATTTCAGTTAAAACAATGTAGAACCCCATCCCCCCCCCCAACCCAACCCACCCACCCCATCTCCCTCGGGAAAGGCCTGGTGGAACAGCCAGGTCTTACATTGTCTGCAGAAAGAGGGGAGGTCGGCAGCCAAGCGGATCTCCAATGGGAGAGAGTTCCACAGCCATGGCACAGTCACGGAGAACACTTTCCTCATTATAGAAACCCAGGGAACCCCGAGGAGGGCTCCCCCAACCAACCGCAGGGGCCGCTCCAGGACCCAGAGAGTAAGGCAGTCCTGCAGATAGGCGGGGCCCAAGCCATTTAGGGCTTTAAAGGTCAGCACCAACACCTTGAATTGGGCCCAGAAACCTACCGGCAGCCAGTGCAGAGAGCGAAGCACCGGTGTTATATGCTCGTGTCGGCCTGTCCCTGTCAAGAGACGGGCTGCCACATTCTGCACCAGCTGGTTTCTAAACCAGCACCAAGGGTAGCTCCACGTAGAGCGTGTTGTAGTAATCCAGTCTCGAGGTAATAAAAGCATGAATGGCCGTGGCCAGATCCGAGTCTGAGACATACAGCCTAAGCCGACACACCAGATGTAGCTGGCAAAATGCTCCTATCGCCACAGCCGTCACCTGAGCATCCAGGCGGAGCTGTGGGTCCAGGAGCACCTCCAGACTCCGGAACTGAGAAATCAGGGGGGGTGGACCCCATCAATGATGGCGTCCGCCCATCATTGATACCTTCCTAGTAACTAGTACGTTGTAGTACTTTGTAAATGCTTGCTGGAATCCTAGCCAACTATCTAGCTGCAAGCGACAGGTTACTTAAATGTGCCTGCCAGCTAAAGTCTCTTGATGAGTCTGAACCAGGCCATGACATTCTCTTCTGGTGGGTTTGGGAATGTTCCATTTGTTTTTTCTAATTAAAGAGCACCGCTCTTGATTTTCTACTCCAAAGAGAGAGATTCCATTAATTCTGTGAAGTGGCTCAAACTTGATCTTTTTCTCTCTCTCTCTCTCTTTTGGCAGCTATATAAATACTGAAAATGGAGCTGAGTACTGGGGGGGGGG
>QEPC01001417.1:992039-1023022 GCA_003113815.1 Sphenodon punctatus
GTTCTGGGAGAAGTTCTATGCAGAAGTTCAAAGAGCCAGATGTTTAAGATCTGGGTGAGTGATTTAGACACACAGAAAGTTCAGGATGTAACAGCAAACATGCAGGAGAAATGTGTGTATAAAAGCACCCAGTGTAGGGAGTTGTAGGGAGATACAGGAACTAAGAAGGATCACTAGGCTGGAGACCTTTAGCTTATTTCCCTGGGAATGTAGGCAGCATCAGCAAACAGCAGGATTCCAGCAGATTCTCGTATCTTATTTTCCCAGTTATGCAGACCAGTAGCAAGCAGCAGTAAAATCAGAACTCTCAAAGTTGTTTAAAGCAGTAAAAGTGAATCCCATCCTCAGTCGCCAGTCTGTTTTGTATCGTGCCTCTCTTTATCCAAAACACTGGAGACATGCTATAAGGATCTTTATTTCCAACCCCATACAGAGTCTCTGCCATCTTGCTCCTCTCTCTCTCCTCTGTCCCTCCTCCTTTTTCCCATTTCCCCTGCAGCCTAGGCTACAGGAGCATCTAGGGAACAAACTTACAAACTGAAACTAAATTGATAACTAGAAACTAACTGAATTCTACACCCTACTTCACCCTGACAGGCTCTGGTGAGGTGAAGCAGGGTGTGGCAGAGCCCTTGCAGAGCCCCATGCTTTGCCCCACCTGAGCCTGTGGGGCTCTGGTGGAGTGAAGCACTTCCCATGCTCAGGAGCTGTCGAGACGGCGGCGGCAGCAGCCTGAACGGCCATCCAATAGCTGGTAAACCTGGACAACAGGTTATCAGCTACAAAACGGACGTTCCCATGGCTAGTGTTACTTCTGTTGGCATCCTCAGTCTCTCTGGGCCTCAGCTTCTGATCGGTACGATGGGAACAACAGCTCTGCCATGCCTCATAGGGGGATTGTGAAGATAAAGATTGCGAGGCATTCCGTTTTTATGGTAATGGAGGACCAGCTAAGCACTTAAATATCAGGACTGGGTCTTTGTGCCTTCCCCTCTTAGTAAACAGAGATGGCTCGTCAGGCTTATTGGCCATGCGTCTGCCTTGCTATTCAGGAGGAACGAGCAGAGGTACCAATGAAGTAAGCAGATTTAAATGGAGCACAGTTCCTGTTCCGGCCCCAGCCTCCACAAAGAGGCTACAGACAGGTACCTTATTTATTTATTTATTTATTTATTTTTACAATTTATATGCCGCCCCCTCCTGCCTCAGGCATCTTGGGGCGGCTCGCAATATATTAAAACATTTCAAACATTAAAACATTTTTTAAAAACCAAATTAATTTCAGTTAAAACAATGTAGAACCCCATCCCCCCCCCCAACCCAACCCACCCACCCCATCTCCCTCGGGAAAGGCCTGGTGGAACAGCCAGGTCTTACATTGTCTGCAGAAAGAGGGGAGGTCGGCAGCCAAGCGGATCTCCAATGGGAGAGAGTTCCACAGCCATGGCACAGTCACGGAGAACACTTTCCTCATTATAGAAACCCAGGGAACCCCGAGGAGGGCTCCCCCAACCAACCGCAGGGGCCGCTCCAGGACCCAGAGAGTAAGGCAGTCCTGCAGATAGGCGGGGCCCAAGCCATTTAGGGCTTTAAAGGTCAGCACCAACACCTTGAATTGGGCCCAGAAACCTACCGGCAGCCAGTGCAGAGAGCGAAGCACCGGTGTTATATGCTCGTGTCGGCCTGTCCCTGTCAAGAGACGGGCTGCCACATTCTGCACCAGCTGCAGTTTCCGAACCAATACCAAGGGTAGCCCCACGTAGAGCATGTTGCAGTAATCCAGTCTCGAGGTAATAAAAGCATGAATGGCCGTGGCCAGATCCGAGTCTGAGACATACAGCCTAAGCCGACACACCAGATGTAGCTGGCAAAATGCTCCTATCGCCACAGCCGTCACCTGAGCATCCAGGCGGAGCTGTGGGTCCAGGAGCACCTCCAGACTCCGGAACTGAGAAATCAGGGGGGGTGGACCCCATCAATGATGGCGTCCGCCCATCATTGATACCTTCCTAGTAACTAGTACGTTGTAGTACTTTGTAAATGCTTGCTGGAATCCTAGCCAACTATCTAGCTGCAAGCGACAGGTTACTTAAATGTGCCTGCCAGCTAAAGTCTCTTGATGAGTCTGAACCAGGCCATGACATTCTCTTCTGGTGGGTTTGGGAATGTTCCATTTGTTTTTTCTAATTAAAGAGCACCGCTCTTGATTTTCTACTCCAAAGAGAGAGATTCCATTAATTCTGTGAAGTGGCTCAAACTTGATCTTTTTCTCTCTCTCTCTCTCTTTTGGCAGCTATATAAATACTGAAAATGGAGCTGAGTACTGGGGGGGGGGAGAGCTAAAAGTGATAGAAACCAACTCGATGTGACAGCCTGCCATTTGTGAGATTTACCTCAAGAGAGAAATGCTGTGTTGCTTACGATGCGAATGAAGTGGACTTGAGGGTAAATCAAATGACCAAACTGCTGGGGAATTGTCTGTTGATGTTTGACCAGGGCATGTGTTTTCATCCTGTACTAAGTAGGAACACACGCGCTCTGAATTGTAATCCTACTTTGAACATTTGTGCCTTTTTGTCTTTAATGAATGCCTCTGCTTCTGCCTAGGTTATCTTTAGGAAAGCAGCTTTAAAATATTTCATCTAAGGTTTTGCATCCTTTAGTGTTTTTTGAATTTTTTTAGATATGACATAAAAGCTTCATGGTGAATAATAAAACTAGGTGTGTGGCCAAATGCACAGCACCTCTCCCAACCTGGCCCAGCTGTGGGAAACAGAATGGGACACGTAGAGAGAACTCTGGAAGTTGAAAGAGTGCTCACATTTTGAGCATTCTTATTCATATTTTATCCACCCCACCCCACCCCTCCAAATTAGGCAGCTAACGGAACTTGGAATGGCTGACTTGTTTGCTCAAACTCTGCCAGCTAACAAGGTTGGTTTGCTGAAGTTGTAGCACACTCCATGGGTCACTCTAACCCACACCACCAGCAGCTCCAATAGGCGAAAAATGGACCGAGGATACAGCCCTCTAGCATCTCATCAAGGAGATGTCTTCTTCGGAGAAACAGTCTTCAAGGGGATTCCATTCAGCACATGCTGTTAGCTCAGGGCACCAGAAGACAATGGTTGGGGAGCTCTGGTCAAAGCACTGCCAGTGATGTGATTCTGAAGGCCAGGTGGTTACAAGTTGACCAATGTGCAGCTTCATCCTTTATATTCTTCAGGGATTTTAGCTGCCCTGGGGCAGTACCGAATGAGGTGAACATTGCCAGAAATAGTTACCCTAAGCAAGCTCTGCTTAAAGTCACTGACAGGCTCCATTGATATTTTCTCACTCTTTGGGCCTATAGCAAACCAAGTTTATTTAATGATCTGCAGTGCACAGGTCCCTGGAAATAAGCCTTGCCCAATAAACGTTCCTCACATCCACACCCTCACACACCCTATCCAGTGGCTCTTCCATCTGATAGAAGGTGTCAACTCCAGACGTGATGGCAGCTGAACATGGGGGCGGGGCCGTGCTCTAGTGTGGGGCATTGCCCACCTTGGGCAGGACCAAAGGATTTCCCCACAAAAGTAGGGCAGCCTCACCTAAGATGGGACTGCTGGGAAGTATGCACCTGGTAGGAAATTACACATGTAACTCGTGCATGAACTTCCATGAACCCCACTGAGCAGGAGGCAGCTTTTCTTTGGCTGTCTGTAGGTGAATGACCTTATTGGAACCACTCAGCACAAGTTGAAGGTGACAGGTAAAGGGATTTGAGGTCCATGTATATGCTATCTGCACTGGGATAGCAATACAGGTGAATTTTTCACTTCTTACTCCTTATCTATGGCTCTTACTGTACAATTTAGAGCTGTCCTGGGCTTCTGGAATGATGGTGGAAATTCAAGGGCAGGGAGCTCTTGCTCTGTCACTGCAGGCTGTGTACTCTTTGCTGTCATTGAAAAGTGAGAGGAAGGCTGGTCCAATAGTTAGGGAATTGGTTGGACTAGATCTCTGGAGACCTGGGTTCAATTCCCTGCTCTACCACAGATTTATCATGTGACTTTGGTCAAGTAGCTTAGCCTCTGCATTCCAGTTGCCCTCTGTACAATGGGGTGATTGGCTTGCCTCCTGAGGGTTGGGGCAGGGGCTGGTAAGGTAAATTCATTAAAGACCTTGAGCTGCTCAGCTAAGAGGTAAGAGAGAAGCCTGCACATTGTCGCAGAGCAGTGAGGAGCACAAGAGACCAGGCGCAATAACAGACCCTGACACCCACACACAATCCATATGGATGAATTTCTAGCCCAGAGCACAACATTTGCAGGTGCCTGGGAGTCATCGGCACCCAGAAAACTGAGGCTGGCACCTGGTTCAGGGGTGTACTTGGGCAAGAACAGTTTAATATCAGGATAAAGTCTGGTGACTCGTTTTCTTGGGAGGGGGGAGGGAGCTCCCAGAGTACAATCTGAAATGTCAAACCCTGATCTAGCCTCCCAAGCTTGTAGAAACGAGCACAGTGTGATCCAACCAGACAGAGATTTTCTGCTGGGCTTCTCCCGGCATCCTGGCCAGGGGAACGCAGCAGACCCCCCAAAATGGAGAGAGATGTTCCTGGGCTGTTTTCTACCATGAGGAGTTTCTGCTTGAAGGTTGGCTCAGTGATTTCTGCGTATGATGCCTGACCGTCCCTGAGTCTTCTTTTTACTATGCAGCAATGCTAACGTTATGGATTCCCTTTGAGGCTTCCAAGGTGCAAGACCACCCCTCGGAGCCTTCTCCTCCAAGGGCTCCAAGGAAACTGTTGCAGACCTATCCAAGTGCACCTTGTACACAGCCTGCCACTCTCTCTCCTTGGTTGCTCCTGTCTCATGCACCAAGACAACAGCCAGCCTTGACTATATCCTCATCTTCCCAAGAGGCCTGCCACCCTCCATCATGCAGCTCAGGAGCAAAACGATCAGTGACAGCAGCTGGGAAATTTAACCATAAAAGGAATTGAACATTGGGCATTTTCACACAAGGCACTCTCCACCCACTACCCACCCACTCATTATACATGTTGCAGGGCTGCAATGTTGCCCTATGGGCACCCTGAAACATGTATAGTGGGTGGGGTAGTGGGTAGAGAGCATCTTGTCTGAAAACACCCATTGCCGTGGCCTGGGACTACCGGCCCCATTACTCTCATCTATCCAGCCACATGCCTGCTGTTAGGGGCTCTCCTATATGGAAAAGTTACACACAATTAACTTTCCACTTTGCAGTTTAAAATTGGTGCATCTACGCAAGTATCTGTTCTGAGCTGGTTATCTCATGCTGAGGTGTGAATTCATTAACCTTCTTTGGAGTTGAGCTAGCTCCAGTTTGCATGGTGTTATGGTGCATGTATATGCAACCCATATCTGAATTAACTGCTCCACTTCACTTCAGTTGCTGATGACCCACAGTTCACCAGAGCATTGCACAGGGCATTACTTCAGGAACCTCTATTGGGATCAGCCTGCAGCTGCCAAATCAAACAAAAAGTTGTTTTGGACATGCTCATCCAATGCACAGGGAAATATGGGAATGCCAGGCGGGGGTTTAAGGGCACAACTAGAGGACATTCAAACAGTCAAAGGAAGAGCACTGCTTCCCCTGTCCCTTACAATAAGGATGTTTAGTTCAGAGACTCCCTGTCAGTGATGAAACCCAAATGGTTCCCCAGACAGCATCCCACCTAGAGCCATATAGTCCTCTCAGGTGATGAACCTAAAGTTTGAATTCTGCCCTTCTTGCCTCTCTCTCTCTCCCCTAAGAGAAGGCAAGTGGGATTCAGCACCCCAATAGGGCTGTCCCTCCTAAACAGGGACGGTTGGGGGGTATGTCAAAGGGCTGAATGGGTAGCCTGCCAGGCAATGCCAGCCTCCCAACATTATATCCATAATGTTCACAATTTCAAGCTCACCATTTCATGGGAAGAACATGCACCACCTCCTGAGTGTTTTAATGGTGGCTCTTGCCTCAGTAAAATGGGTATGAATAAATTCTCCCAGGACTATGAATGATTTATGACCTGTTCACGCCATCTAGAACCAACTCAGGTTTTATTTGCTAGAATTCAAACAGGATTCATTGTGCTATTGGCTCTTCCATGTTATTTGCATGCATGTCTTTCAGCAGAAAACAATGTCTCCATTATCCTATCAGGGCCTGTTTGTATTGGGGCCTGTTAAAATCTCCCTCAACTGAGATATAATCATATACGCACACCAGCAGTTGACTTCCCAACATGCTCTCTGCTTGTGCTAAACCACTGTAATTTCAGCTCTTGGCAGTGTTAGTCTATAAAGACCTGTTTGTACTAAGGCCTGTTGAAATCTCCCAAACTCCTGTATAATCATATCCTCAGGCTAATAGCTGATTTCCGATCATGCTCCATGCTTAGACTAAGCTGTGGAGGTTTCAGTTCTTGGCAGAGGTAGATATAAAACCTGTAAAGGAGAAAATGAATATTATTGTTTTGTTCAGCTAACAGAGTGTAGAGACAGTCCCTGCATAGGTAACTTAAATGTTTTGTAGAAATGGAGCAGAGCAGGGCAGAGAAACAAATAAGAGTTAGCAGTGGGGAATAAAGACCATTGGAGAAGCCCCCGGCGGCGACGGGCCATTGTCGGGCCCCCCCCACCTCCTTCCTTACCAAAGAGGCGCGGGAAGGAACAGCGTGGCTGGTTGAGAGAGCCCCTGTAGCCGGGCTCTCTCTGAACGGGTTGCCTAGCAACCGCCCGACGCGCAGGCGCACTGCGCAGCGCGGAGTTTGGGGCTCCTCCCCTTTAGAAGGGAGGATCCCCTAAGCCGCGTGAGAGCGGCAGACGGGGCTAAGGGACTGGTGAAGCAGCAGCAGAGGCATTAGGCTGCTGCTTCAAGTCAAAGGAAAGGAAAGGAAAAAAATTCAAATGGGAAGGACAAAAAGAAAAGGGGATGGGGGAAAGAAAGGGAGCAGTGGGGAGAGCGGCCGCCTCGCCCGAGAAAGGAGGGGGGAGGAAAGGGAAGGAGCTAACCCAGCTGGGTGCCCCACCCCTGGGGAAATAATGGAGTTACTCCAGCACTGTGAATTACAGCTAAGGGAGAGGGAGCAGGCAAGGAGCGAAGAGGACAGTGCAGGAGCAATGGGGGACATGATGGAGGTGAGTGAGAGAGGCATGGCAGAGAACCCGGCCCCAACAGGGGATTGCCCCGAAGAGAGCCCACATGAAGGCCACAATAGGAGTAGGGGGGGGAGGGTGATCATCCCCCCCATACGCTACAGGGACGAGGTTGGGTGAGTAGAGCCCAGCCCCACTACCTCAGGGACACACGGGGAAGTGCGGGGCCGGCAAGGAGAATTGCTGGCCTCACCCCTCCCGGAGCAATCCCAGGTGGGGAGCCACCAGGGAGAAGGGCAAGGCGGGGAGGGTGTAACTTCGGGACTGGGCCCATTGTTAGAGGCCATGTATGCGGCAGGAGCCCGTGAAGCCCACAATAGAAATGAGGCAGAGGTGGGCGACCCAAGAGGGGTCCCCGGCCTAGTCGAACATCAGTTAAGGGGACAGAACCAAGCCACGCAGGGGGCTCAGCCAAGAGAGACCAGACCAGGCAGGCACAGAGCGCGTGGAGGGGAAGGGGTTTTCCCTTTGTCTATGCAGGGGGACTCGCCACCAGCCAGGAGGAGACGTATGGAAGACCCCAGGGCAGGAGGCCAACCCACATATGAAGAATTATGGCAAAGAGTGCAAGAGCTGGAAAGAGAGCTACAAAGGGGCAGACGAGGGACAGTCCAGCCCAGGGACTCTTCAGGACCATTGGAGCAAGGCGAAGTAACAGAACAGGAACAGGGGCCGCGGGGCAGGATCGGGGAGAGGACAGCCCCCAGGGTAGTGGAAGGTACGACCTTGCCCCCTAGCCCACAAGAGGGAGACATGGGGGGAGGCAAAAGGGGGGAAACACCAGGTAACCCCGCGGTTCCGCAGGGCCCCCGAAGGATGTGGTTGGAGGGAGAATGGGTGTGGGTTACACCAGCCCCCCCCACACCCATGGAGGCACACCAACCAGCCAGGCCATGGAATGAGCAAGGGACAGAAATGCGAGCAACAATGCCAGCCAGTGCAGAAGGCCCCCCAGCAACAGGGAACGAAAGAGCAGGGGGGACCACTGCCTCACACACACGCCCCCCACCTCCGCCAGGAGGGGCCCACAGTAGTGTGGGGGCCCCTTTTGGTGAACACCTACTGCCTGCCACAAAAGAAAAGATCTGGAAGGGCGAATACGTAGACGTGTTCGCCCTGATGTTTAGTGATCCCATACTGGATCACTCCGAGAAGGAGGAAGACAAGGACAAAGAGAAGTTCCGCCGCCCTAAAGCGGACAGGAACTGGGCGAACTGGACATCATCCTTCGCCGTCTATATGGGAGTGTTATTACAGGCCGACCCGGCGCGGGGATTAGAGCTCCACAAGTATGTGGATATAGTGCGGAGAGCATACTCTACAGGTCCCCCAGGGGCATGGTTAAGATACGACGAGGCGTTTAGGCATAGGGCCGCCTTGAATCCGGGTTTGCGCTGGGATACCCACGCAATAGACTTATGGCTGGAATGTATGGTGGACGCTACCAGAGTACCATTGTCTGAGAGCGGACACGCATTAATAAAGGGGGGAGTAGCGGCAGCCAACGAACTTTTTCGTGGTGAAGGAAAAAAGAACACCCAAGGTACCCTGGGATACTGCTGGGAATATAGCCGGGGATCACGATGTAATAGGAGCTCATGTAAATTCCGGCACGGATGCGCGGTGTGTGGGGGGGGGACACCCAGTCACCAATTGCTTTAAACTTAGGCAGAGAAACGACAAGGGCAAGTTTCCACAGGGCGGTAGTTTTAACAAGGGGGGCCCAGGGCAGCCCGGTAGCGCCCGAGCTACGCAGGGGGCCAACACCGGTCAGAATTGATCGACTGGTGCGGGCCCTGTATCTACATCCAAACCGCCAGGAAGTAGCATACATAGTAGAGGGGTTTAAAAATGGATTCAGGATACCAGCTGCAGAAGTGAACCCCGTGTTAGCAGCGCGTAACCTGAAGTCCACAATAGGAATGGAACATATAGTAAAAATCAAAATAGAAAAGGAAGTAAAGGAAGGGAGGGTAGCAGGCCCCTTCAACACCCCCCTATACCAAATCTTTTCATCTCTCCCCTAGGAGTAGTCCCAAAAAAGACATTAGGGGAATTTCGCCTCATTCATCACTTGTCCCATCCGAGAGGTAGATCTGTGAATGACTCCATTCCAAAGGAACTTACCACAATCAAATACGCATCTTTCGATGTGGCTGTGGATAAGGCTAGACGGATGGGACGAGGGGCATGGATGGCGAAATGTGATGTCAAATCGGCCTTTCGATTGTTACCCGTACACCCAGATAACTTTCATTTGCTAGGTTTTCAGTTCGAGGGTCAGTATTATTTTGACCGGGCCATGCCGATGGGCTGCTCCATTTCTTGTTCGATTTTTGAGAGATTTAGCAGCATGATTGAATGGGTTTTCAAACAAAAGTGGAAAAAAGGGGAGATCACAAAATATCTCGATGACTTCCTAATAATAGGAAGCCCACAAATAAGGGAATGTGCTGCGGCCTTGCGTTTATTTCAGGAAGTAGCAGCGGACCTTGGGGTCCCGCTGGCTCCTGGGAAGACTGAGGGCCCCAGTACTAAGATCACGTATCTAGGGATCGAGCTGGACACAGTGATGGAGCAGTCCAGCTTGCCGGCAAACAAAATTGAGGACATCAGAATTAAGATACAAGAATGTTTGGCCACAAAAAAGACCACTGTGCTGGCCCTGCAGTCCCTTGTGGGCAGCCTCAATTTTGCCTGCCGGGTAGTGGCCCCGGGCAGAGCCTTTCTAGCCCGCTTATATGAGAAACTAAGAGGAAAATTAGAACCACACCACAGGGTACGGGTAACAAATGAAATGAGAAAAGACCTAAACACATGGATAGAATTCCTAACTGACTTTAACGGGGTCAGCTTTTGGAGGACCAAATTATTATTAAGGGCGGACCTACAAGTGCAGTCCGATGCCGCAGGAGGATCGGGTTTTGGGATATATTTTAAAACCCGATGGTGTGCAGCACGGTGGCCCCAGGCATGGCATCAACAAGGTGTGACCCGTGACCTAACATTTTTAGAGCTGTTCCCAATCGTTGTTGCAGTGTTGGTGTGGACAGACCAGTTTGCCAACCGTTCGGTCCTATTCTGGTGCGACAACCTAGCGGTTGTCCACATAGTTAACACCTTGTCATCCAGATCCCCAAGGGTAATGGGCTTGGTACGTGTATTGGTATTAACATGCCTCAAGGCGAACATTTTGTTTACGGCTAAACACGTACCTGGGATCGACAATGGCATAGCCGATGCCCTTTCTCGATTCCAGATAGCCCGATTCCGAGAGTTGGCACCGGAGGCCAGTTTGGTCCCCGAACCATTGCCACCAGCCTTATGGAGCCTTGGGGAATAACAGCACAGGCCATCATACAGGGATCGTTGGCACCGAGAACCCAGGCCTCATACGGTAGGGCACTTAGGGAATTCCAAGAATTTCGGCACATTAAAGGATGGGAGGTTGGTTTTCCCATCACCGAGCCCGAGGTGATCCAATTTGCAATGCAGCAAAGGGACAGAGGTTTAACACCAGGTACCATAGGAGGGAAAGTGGCAGCCTTAGTATTTGCCAACCGCCTCATGGGCTTCCCATCACCAGACAGGGGATTTTTCATCAGGCATATGTTAGAGAGCTGGTCCAGGTCCCCCCGTCCTCCGCCAAAAATTCGCAAGCCGCTCACCACGCCGAGATTGTTGCAGGTCATAGGGGCCTTACCAGGTGTGTGCTATAATGCATATGAGGTACAGCTGTTCACGACAGTTTATGTGGTGACATTTTTTGGGGGATTCCGGATTAGTGAAGTGGTGGCGGCCAGCTCCAGAGATAGATCTGACACTGCCCTTCAGATCGCAGATGTCACAATAGAAAAGGACGAAGTGGCCATACGCCTCCGCAGGTCTAAGACCGATCAGCAGAGTAGGGGACACACGGTTCCTTTGCACAGGTGTGGTCAAACCGCAATATGCCCTGTCCAACTCATAGGACAGTACGTAGAAGCAAGGCCCCTTAAAACGGGGCACCTTTTTATGCATCAGAATGGGGTTCCCCTCACCAGTCATCAATTTATGGCTGTGTTACGCAAGGCCCTGCGCAAGGTTGGGTTGCCCCCACAGGATTTTGGATCCCATTCGTTCCGGATAGGGGCGGCCACTTCAGCGGCTGAAGCTGGGTTGCCTGAGCAGGCTATCAAGGCGGTAGGGAGATGGAGGTCCGGAGCCTACAAGAAATACATCAAACCTTACCCTCACTAACAAGTTTGTCTTTTATTAGGGATAGGACCCAGAGGCGTTACGAGAAGCGAAGTATGGATTGTGGGTCACAGTATCGTGCGATGGGCAAGCAGAGCGGCTGCAATGTCAGAATGGGGAACCCAATTAGGCCTAGGTGACCTCGCAAAAATCAGATGGAACGGGACCAGCGGAATGCGCTGGGCACAACTCCTGCCGGAATTGAAACAAATGGGAAAAGGCATTAAACCCGACATAATAATAATCCATTTAGGGGAGAATGACATTACGTCCAATAAGGGAGTAAAATTGATAATACAGATTAAGACAGATTTACTAACAGTAAAAGATTGGTTCAAAGAGGCAAAATTGATATGGATGAATTGGCTACCCAGAATTAGGTGGAAGGGAGCTCTGAAACCGGGCAAGGTAGACAAAACTAGAAAAGTGATCAATAAGGAGATATCCAAATGGGCTTTCAGTGTAGGGGATGCGGTTATTAATCAATCAGGGATAGTGCACACCAACAAAACTTTATACAGAGAAGACGGAGTCCATTTATCTGAACAAGGCAATCGATTGTATTTGACCACATTGGTGGAACATCTCAAGGGAATTTTGATTTCCTAGGCGGTGGGGGTCGGGACTTTGTTCCAAACCCCCTTTGTGGCGGGGGTCCAGCATGCTCGGTTAGGATAAATAGGTTAAGATAGCTAAAAGAGTCATCTCCATAAGAGATGGGGTTGTGAGGTATTGTGTAATGACGGGCACAGCATGCACAATCGTCATAACCCTGGGAGGGGTACTCCGCAGGATAAGCAGGGGCGTGCACAGCCTCCACATTCTGCGGGGTACTTACCGACTTACTCACGCCCACAAGGGGCACACCCCCTTTTGGCCAGTGCACTGTTGCAGTCAAAGGAGGGGACGGTTCAAGTTAATGTACTGATAATGGAAGGCGCTTCCATGCAGTACTCAGTTTACAGTTAAAAAGTATCGTTAAATCCTAGTATGCTGGACCCATGATTGCTGGTGCAATCCCCCACCAGCTTTTACCGTTGGTTGTTTGAATAAAGTGCGGCCATGCTGTTTAAACCAATATTAAGTCTCTGCGTCACTTTGGGGGGGGTGCAATGACAAGGGGAATTGTTCCTCAAATATTAAGGTGTAAACTCCCTAGGGAATAGGGAGAATTGTAGGTACAAGGTTGGTTGTACTCAGGCCCCAATAATCAGACAGCTCTACCACTGCAGGGATAAACTAGGGGAGTTTATTCCAAAAGGTGGTAGGAGAAGAATAAAACAATCCACAGGGTAAGAGGCATGGAACTACATTAACAATATACAGGTAAAGCATGAACCTCACAGAAAGAGTTGCTCAAACAGGAGGGAAACAAGACATAAAATGACAACTGAGTATGGCTGGTTAGCCCAAATAAACACCATCTCAGAATATGTGCAACCTACCCTGTCTTTCCCACAACAGGCAATTCATTTCACCTGAGTCTCGTGGCCCCACCTATCCACCCCAGATGGAGTCTGGAACTTTAAGTCTTCCCCCGTTAGGATTCCTAAGCAGCCAGTTCAAGCTGTTAGACAGACATGGCCCAGATGCTCCTACTCCTCAATAGGTTGCAGGGTGGAAAGCATGTCTTGGACCTGGATGGATCCTGCTTCCCTGAGGCCATGCTGCTGCTCACAGGGCCAGTTGCAGTCCCTTGTCCCTCTGGTTACTGGCTCTGGCTGAAATGCTGGTTCAACTGGGATCTCCTTGCTCCAGCTCTACCTGAGACACACACTCTCTTCTCGGACAAAACAAAATGGAGTCTCTCCTTTCTCCCTGACTTTTCTCCCTCTGCTTGCAGGCTGGAAGATGAAGTCCAGCAGCTGATATAGACTTTGACAGGGCAAAGCCTGCTGGGAGTTGTAGTCCTGGGTCTCTAGCAAACAAAAGAGGGGGGGGGAGGAACTGTAGCAGAACAATCTGCTACAACAGCTACTGTGAAAACAGGCAAAAAAACCTTAACTATGAAAAATGCTATTTAATGAAAACAATCAGCAAAGTTCCATATAGTAAGACAATTCAATAAAATGTATCCATACGATGTATAAGTCCAAAATGGATGATATAACAATATCTGATAAAAGTCCAATGTCAAAATATATCCATACAATGTATAAAAAACGGAAAATATAATAATATCTAATAAAAAGCCCAAAGTCCAACACATTTGGAGTATTAACTCTTCTTCAGGGACATTCTATAAAAAATGAGGGACAGGAATGATCATATATCAAAATCTACATAACAAAAAATAAAATAAAATGTCATTTACTTGCTGCAGTTGCTGCATGTAAGTAAAGGCAGAACCACTCTCCATTATAAACAGGGAACTGCTGAAGCCCTGATAGTGAGGAAACCACTTGAGCTACAGTTCTGAAAATGTATCCATGGCTCTTATCTATGGGGACCATCATACATGCAAAATTTATTTATTATTTATTTATTTAATTTCTTTAAATTTATTGGCCACCCCCTCATGCGTACAGCATCTCGGGGCGGCTTACAACACAAATAAGACAAAAACAATATTCATAAAAATCATCAATAATTAAAATATTTAAAAATAACCCCAACAACAATTTTTTTTAAAAATCTATAAAATCCCCCATCCCCCCTACCTACCCCACCCTCCCCTCCGAAGGCCTGGGCGAACATCCAGCTCTTGCACACTCGACGGAAAACTACCAAACCCGGGGCCAGACGGGCTTCCTCTGGGAGGGAGTTCCAAAGTTGCGGCCTGGCCACCGAGAACGCCCTCTCCATTGTGGCCCCTGTCTAACACGGGGGACCTCCAGAAAGGCACCCCCAGTAGACCAAAGGGCTCGCTCTGAGGCACGCAGGGCAAGGCGGTCCCCGAGGTATGAGGGGCCCAGACCGTGTAGGGCTTTATAAATCAATACTAATACCTTGAATCTCGCTCGGTACGCTATAGGCAGTCAGTGCAGAGTGCGGAGCACAGGTGTTATGTGCTCCTGCCGCCCTGTCCCCATCAGGAGACAGGCCGCCGCATTCTGCACTAGCTGCAGCCTCCGAACCAGAAACAAGGAAAGCCCCACGTAGAGCGCATTGCAGTAGTCTAGCCTCGAGGTGATGAAGGCATGAATAAGAGTGGCCAGTTCGGACCCAGAGAGAGATGTATGGACACAGCCTCCGTACCAGATACAGCCAGCGAAAAGCAGCTTTAGCCACCGCCTCCACCTGTTGATCCAGACAGAGGCCCGAGTCCAAAACCACCCCCAGACTCCGGACCTGCTGGGCTACAGGAGGGCAGACTCCCCTACCGGAGGAGCCAGCACCTCCCTCACCCTTCCCACCACCATCACCTCCATCTTATCAGGATTGAGCTTCAGTCTGCTCTGCCGCATCCAATCCGCCACGACCTCCAAACATTGGGAGAGTAACAAGACAGCAGGACCTGGATCAGTTGAAAACGAGAGGTACAGCTGAGTATCATCAGCATATTGGTGACATTACACCCCGAACCCTCTCACGACCTTCCCCAAGGGCTGCATATACACATTAAATAATAACGGAGACAGGATCGAACCCTGTGGAACACCATATGTCAAGGCCCGGGGGCTTGATGTTTCAGCCCCCAGCACCACCCGCTGGCTTCTCCCCGAGAGGAATGAGGGGAACCACCCAAGGACAGTCCCATCCAGACCCCTCAGGTCTCACAGTCATCTCAGCAGCAGCCCATGGTCCACGGTATCAAAAGCGGCTGAGAGATCTAGCAGGATCAGAAATGTTGAACATCCTGTGTCCATCTCCCGGTGGAGATCATCCACCAAGACCACCAACACCATCTCAGTACCATAGCCGGGGTGGAACCCAGACTGAAAAGGGTCAAGTAAGCCGATACTATCCAGATGTGCCTGCAGCTGCAGAGCCACTCATTCAATAACCTTCCCTAAAAAGGGAAGATTAGAGACAGGACAGTAACTGGCGAGTGTGCCCACTTCCAAAGATGGCTACTTCAGCAGGGGGTGCACCACAACCTCCTTGAGACTGGGTGCCAACCTCCCCTGCCAGAGGGATGTGTTGACCACCCTCACCAGCACCGTCCCCAAAGTCTCCCTGGAGGCTTTCACCAACCAGGATGGCACAGATCTAATTCACAACTAGTGGCTCTAACAGACCCCAGGACATCCACTGCATCGGCCAGCATCACTTCCTGAAACTCCTCTCAGAAAGATCGACCAGACGGTGCCTCTATAACCTCATGCCCCTCGCTTACTGCTTCCAATCCAGTGTCAAAGTTACTCTGGATCTGAGCGATCTTGTCTGCGAATTAGGTGACAAACTCCTCACAGCGAGCCTGGGACAAGTCCCCGTCCAGGCAGCGGGAGGCCAGACTGACCAGCCCCTGCACCACCTGGAACAGCTCCGCTGGACGCGACTTTGCAGACGCTATGAGGGCAGCAAAGAACTCCTTCTTTGCCATCCTCAGAGCCTCAACATAGGACCGCAAGTGGGTCCTATGGAGAAGTCGATCAGATTCAGAGCGAGTCCAACGCCAGCATCGCTCTAGTCTCCTACCTACCTGTTTCATACACCGCAGCCCCTCAGTAAACCAAGGGACCCTGCAGTGACGAGACAGAGGCAGTAGTCGTCTCGGAGTCGCCCTGTCAATGGCTTCCCCCAGCAAGATGTTCCAATGTTGTACCAGCTCATCAACTGAGTGAATGAGAGAAAATGAATGATGTGTGTGTGTGAAACAATGAGAAGTGGTGTGTGTGTGTGTGTGTGTGTGTGAGAGAGAGAGAGAGAGAGAGAGAGAGAGAGAGAGAGAGAGAGAGAGAGAGGGGTGGTGTGAATGAGAGAGAATGAAGGCGAGTGTGGTGGCCAGGCCAGTCTCCACCCCGGCCTCTCTTTGTGCCACAGTGGCTGTGATATGAAGTAAGTTCATTCATTATTAAATATATTCATTTTAATTAATAATCACAATGAATACATTCAATTATTATTTATTAATTATTCATTAATCCATTATTAACTATCAACTAAATATTTCATCCATTAGTATTCTTTTTATACATAATTTCAATATCATATCATAAGTATTAAGATCATAATTATTATTAATTATTAATATCATAATTATTAATTCTTGATAAATTCATTATTACCTATTACATATTCCCAGGTGGGTGTCAGTGCCAGAGGAGGATGAGTCCATGCGTTGTTTGGGAGACTGTGGGTCCTTGATGAACTCAGCCAGTAGCTCCCCTCCCCCATCTATGCAAGCTAAGTTTTTAAACCTACTTGGGAATTAAATTTAAACCCACTTTTGAAATGTACCAGTTTAACTGAGACAAAAGAAACAAATTATTATATCAATATATTTTATAAAAGAAACTAAAGTTGTTGGATGTATGCAAGCGTCTGGTCCTCACAGGGGCCTTCATCAGGCAAGTTAGTAGTTCTAGCCGTACACCAAGCAAGACTGTAGGACATGGTGGTCATTCTTGAATTTTTCAAAGGCTTACATCAGCTTTCACAGTCAGCTACCTGATCTCTCTCCCTCTTAAGTGCCTTTTCTAAAACTTGTATTTGCTAATTATGTCTTAGACTAACTCTGTTTCAATGGGTGCCTAATATAATATATTAATTACAGGCTGAGAATTTATTATACTGTGTCTGTTCTTAATCATCAGTCCAGTAGTTGTCAGACTTGGATCACTCTTTGCTAGTTTGTCACACATTCCTAGATATGAAATTGACAAGAAGCACAGAGATTGGTATGGAGATTGTAAGCCGTAGGCAGGGACGGCGTCATTCTTATTGTTCTGTAAAGCGCCAGGTACACAGCTGGCGCTATACAAATGCTTATAATAAAATAATAAAATAAATAAATAATAATAATAATAAATATACTCTAGAAAACACCTGTGATGGTTGGAGTTATGGCATTTGCATAATGGCTGGATTTATTGCACATATTTGTGATGCTGAATACAGTGACTGCAAGCCCTTTCTGTGGAAAACTGATGGCTACTTTATGTACTCTTTTCCATTCACAGATTACTCATTAGGCAACTGAGGTACAGGTTCCCAACCCTGTCTCCCCCCACCAGGGAACCCTCCAAAAAGCTATGAAATTATCCCCAAAAAAACTTGACAGTTTAAAAAAATGGTAAAGGCAAAACCGTTTCAAAAACAAAAAACTTTCCTCTTCAAAAACATTTCAAATAATTGATTTTACCCTAACTTAAACGCCAAAAAATATTAAAATAACTTACAATTAAAATTCACAAAACATTTAACTACATACAACGAAACATAAATGCCAAAAAGCATGGAAATTATTTCAATATTTTCTATCTATATTTCATAATTTACCATCAACATGAACGTAAGATATTAATTAATTCCTTACCATACATATTTACTCATTGATATTTATCACTAACTAAACTATCTGATTATTTCTTTATTAATTATTTATTTCTTATAATTCTACAACAAACAATTTTTCAAACTGCCGTAACTGTTGTTTACATGTATACAAATTGTATACACTATATACAATGAAATGTTGACAATGTGACTATAAACAACTTTATACAATCAGTTGTACACAATGCAATTCTGCACAAAAGGATGGAGTTAAGGCAGTTTGCAAAAAGTTGTTAATCGTAGAATTATGTTCAAACCTAAACCCTAGTTATATACAAGACTACCAGCATACTTAACCAGTAATAAACAAAAGCAACTGATGGGCCTCTAATCCCATGTACGTTGTCCTCCCCAGCACCAGTCTCCAGTGACTTCAGTATTAGTTTCAGTAGGATTGCATGACAGCACTCAGTCCCATGATCCCATTCTAGAAACCAGCAGGGAAGCTAACAAACCCCATGGGTGCAAGCTAAAGGCAACAAGCACTCTGATGTTTGAAGGAATTTTATTTTGGTTTTTAAACTCAGCGAGGCAAGAGGGGCTGCTCTGAAGAAGCACTTTATTAGCCTGATTAGGGCTGCTACATCTGTCCTCATTGCTCAGATGTGCTCTATATAATGAGACTTCAGTCTGTAACCCTGACCCTGTAAGTGATTCATGCTTCTCCCAGTCTTATTTCAACATCGTTAAAACTAATTGTAACAATTATGGAGCTTCCTTTGCGCAAGATGAGGCTGGGGAATGGCAGCTTGATCTGCTTCTAATTTCCGACCTGGTTACGATCACAAACCCTCTGCAGAGAGATGATGTGCTGAGGGACAAGAGGGGAAGCACTAGTGCCATTAGCTTGTGTCTCTGCTGAGCAGGCTGATCATGGGAGGAAGCACACGTTAGCTCAAAGGAGTGTGAAGGGATCCTATTCAACGGAGCTTGCAGCAGAAGCCAGTTACATTGGAGCATTTTTGCAGCATCAAGAGTCTGGTTTGAAAGAGGCTTTAACGGAAGGTGTGATTTTATCAAAGAAATATGCCCAAATAAGCTTAGGCTGCCTGGTTTGAGGGTGGGGGGGGGGGAGGGAAGAGGTGTCCTTTCCAGGGGTCATGATGCAGGGTCATGAACCCTGGAAAGGACCTCTTTTTGTGACTGACTGGGTACTTCCAGGTTAACACTCTCCCCTCTCACAATTTCACAAGTCCAAGCTCAAGATACAGTTCTGTCAGAGATATGGGGTGCAGCCACACAAGATGTTATCCCATTTTGGGCAGCTTTATCCCATTTGATGCCGCCAGATGTTCACCCCACCCCACAGCAGGGTGGGCAGCAAACCGCTACTTCATACATCCCTGGAAAAAGGTCAGGGACCGGAGTGTAGTAAGGTGGGATAAGGCTGCACAAAGTGGGTTAAAGAGCTCTCCTCCTATGTAGCCCTGCCACAAGGTGGGGGTCTGTGGATTGGGCCCAGAGGAGTGCATTCCTCCCCCATTTCCCGCCTAACAGCTGATTGCGAAGGAGCAGAGCCTGGAAAGAGTGTGTGCCCTCTTCCCCACCACCTAACGGCTGATCACAGGGGAGGGGGGCCTGGGAAGAGCATATGCCCTCCTCCCAGGCCCCCATCCCCCACAATCAGCTGTTCGGTGGGTTGATGGGAGGGAGGGAAGCCTGGGAAGAGCACGCGCCCACTTGAGGGGACCCAGCTCACACTAGGAATGGAAGTTATTTGTCTAAGGCCCTTTTCACATGGGTGCTCCCCCACCGCAGCACACACGTATGGGAAGGGGGGGGGCTCCCGTGCAAACACCACCCATGGTGGGTGTGTGGTGGTGGGTGTCTGTGGGAACACCTCCCACGGTGGTGGGGGGGGGGTGCGTGCATGCTCCTGCACTCCACTCATCTCCACCCACCTCCACCCATTACCCATGCACGGAGCAACGGGCTCTAATGCCGGTTGCTTCGTGCAAGGAGGTGGGTGGAGATGGGTGTGCACCTGTGGGAATGGCCACACGCCCATCTCCACCCATCACGGCCGCACACCCACCTCCACCCACCGCGGTCTGTTTGAACAGGGCCTAATGCTGAGAGTTTGTGCACATGAGACAAAAATGATCAAAGCATCCCCCGCCCTCACCATTTCCATGCATCAGCCTGTGCGCTCTCCCAAACATTTGTTTTAATCATATTTTTTCACCTGGGAAACAGCAATTTTCTGCAATTTCCTCCTAAAACAATTTCAACAACATTCCACGCAGATAGGAAGCGTAATTGAGTGCTGCTTAGTTGGCATGGCAACGGGACAGGTACAGCACCTGGAGAGATTTTCAGGCACATTATGGCTGCTTTCTATTCCTTGCACCTCTCCAAACTGCGTATGAGACTGCGGCATGCCTCACCCCAGGCAGAGCTTACCAACTAAAAACTAAGGGGACACCTTAAAGATCAGTCATCCTACTACACATACTAAGCATCTGCCTGAAGATAGGAGAGGGTTGTTTGTTTATCCTCCTCCCCCTTGTTCGGCATATGGGCAATCAGGAATTGTAATATGCACGGGACTTCTGCTGTAGCAGAGAGAAAATCTTGCTGGCCGCTCATTGCCAAGTGTTTAAAATTTAAATTAGTTTTAAAATATTCCTTGTCTTGAAAGATAAACTGGGAGGTGGGGAAAACTCTGCAAGGATTCCAATGCTGTCAGGGCTAGGGAATAGCCACAGAACAGGGAAGTTTGCCAGCTACCTATGGTAATAGTGGAATTGGAAAGGAGGGATAAGGCAGTTCATGCCTGACAGGGTGCAGGTTAGGGGCAGCATGATGGGTCAATGGAAAAAGAGGGATTGAGCATCAAACCTTTAGCTAGGAATAAAAGGGCCCCCCAGAATTTAAGGTCATAGAGTTGGAAGGGACCTCCAGGGTCCTCCAGCCCAGCCCCCACACCCAAACTAACAGCAGAAAGAGATCCATTCCACAAGAAATATGGCCTATAACAAAAATCTGCCACAAGATCTGTCACAAGATCAGGACTGAGCAGAGCACACCAGTACCTGAAACAACAGCAAACATTCTTATGAATGAAAAATCCAGGCCTCTCAAACATGCGAGACACACACATACTGTAGGGAAAGGCAAAAAGTCATCACTTTGGGCGTTTATAGACGAGACCAAAAAGGCGGCTGATCCTTTGATCAGCCGCCTTTCTTGGCGCTCGTCTACTCGCTGCGGCTGCTTTTTAATCCGCGTCGGAGGGGGCAGGCTATCCTGCCCCCTCCGACGTGGATTCCTGAAGTGTTGGCTTTACGCCGCACTTCCGGGTTCCGTGGGCGAGTACGCACGCGTGGAAGGGCGGGCATGAGCACTCGCACTCTGCGCCGTGTCTGAACAGCAGACACGGCATGCAGAGAAGGGGGGGGGGGAGCCGGCATTTAGCGATTCCGCTTGTGAGCGGGATCGTCTATAAACGCCCTTTGTTTTAAAGTGTTTTTAAACAAGCAAGGCTTGAGGAGGGGTCCTTGGCCAGTGAGTGGCACAGCTGCAGAGCACCCATGCACGTGGAGTGTGTGGGGAAGGATTCTAACAGGTAGCTCCCATGGTGGCCACCACACCTACTCAGGCAGCCTCTATGCACGCCTGCTACCACAGACTGGTCCTGCAAACAACACACAGGCAGCCATTTCCCCTTCCCTCCAACCGGCAACACCCCCTCCTCCAAGTCCCACCCAACTGCTCGCCCTCTGCCATGACACACAGCTGTGGACACCATAGAAACAGGAAGCTGCAGCAGCCAGTAACCCCTTCCTGCCCAGGAGCTGGAGCAGCTGCTGGCAGTCCCAGGTGACAATGGGTGTGCATACACGCAGGAAGCTGCTGTCCAAGCTGTTGTCCTCCATGGTGTTTGCTCTTTGTTGTGCTTTGAGCCACCATGGTGTATTTTGTGCACATGTCCTTTAACAGCTCCCCAGACAGCTCCCAGCAGGGCTGCGGACAGGACTGGGGAGGTAGCCGGCCACAGACCTGTCTGCTGGTGTGGGTGGGTGGCCCGGTTCATACAGGCAGGGGATATATGAGCACCTGACCCTATGCACTTTTTTGGCTTGCCCTGCACGGCACATTCCAGGTTTTTCAGCAGTGCCCTGTGAGTGGCCATGAGTGGGTGCTGCATGGCTCACAGCAACATGCATCCCGCCTTAACACCTTCAAACAAGCAGTTGGATGCTGAGTTTTCTAATGGGTGGTTAACGGGTGGCTGTGGCAGGGTATGGTCTTGCAGTGGTTGAGTGTCGTCAGGATTGGTCCATTGAGGCAGGTGCTGGGCTCAATGGACCATTGGCCTGACCCAGTCTGGCACTTCTTATGTTCTTATGATTAGGGACCCAAACTACTTGCTTTTCTAGGGAATCAGCTTCACACTCACTATCTTGTAGGAATTAGCTCATGATCCTTTATTATACAGTTAGTTAGTTTATTGTTCCCAGCAATTCTGCTATTACGATATAAATAAAAAACATATACAACATTCAAAATTTAAATCGAAACGGTATAGGGAAAAAAACCATGGTTGAATAACCTCCGTAGACAATATGCATGATTGAATAGATTCCATAAAACAAGACTATAATCGTTCATGGGAATATTATTGCCCAAACAGAAACCGAAACAATCTCTGCTCAAAGAGGTTGAGGTCAGTTCAAAGGAACCACATGCAATATGCTATAGCTCAGATCGGCTCATCTCAGCTCTGCTCAGAAACAAATCAAAACCTCAGAGCTGCTTGAGCCAGGACAGCTCAAATTGCATATTATACATCAGAGGAATTCCACCTTCTTTCTGCACATTTAAAAAAGCACACAACTGCCTTTGTACTGTCACAGTCTTTTGCCTCGAGCAAAAGTCTAAAACGTGCCTCCATGGGAAGAGAGGAGTCCAAGAATAGAGGGTCAATCCAACTCTCCCTACTTCGGACAGAAAAGCAAAACATGGTAAGAAGTCTCTATTTCTTGCACCGCACACTTACAGAGTCTATCTTGATACGGAACGTGCATTCTTCTGCCTTTCACAGCTGCTGTTTCCAGCATGTTAAACCAAAAAAGTGTGATCACGCTCCTAAGATGGGGGTCTTGGAGGAAGGTGAGATATTGCTTCTGAGCACAGGAAAATTTGACCTGAGCTTATAGAGGGGCGACTTTTGAGGTAGCAATGGCTTATAGATCAAGCCTCTCCGCTGAATCATTGACTGCCTCTTAAGTTCTGCCAAGCTAATGCTATCAGCCACTGAGTCCACCCCATGGGGAAAAAGATGGAGTTTATCCAACACGATCTTAACCACCTTCCACCATCTAAATGGAAGACTACCTTGATGTGATGCTTGCTCAATATAACACTGGGCTGCCAGAGCCGAGGACTTCCCCTGGGATAGTTTGCACCAAAACCACAGGGCACCAAGGTTGCATTGAGATTGCATAGACAAACAACCAGTTTCCAACCTGAGCATAGGGAGGGGTGTCGCCCTTGGGGCTCGCAGGATGCTCCTAAGAAATTTGATATGAGGTATTTCGCACTTGTGCTGAAAACCATAAAACGTAAGTTCAGAACCATATAATAGTTGATGTAGTACCTTAGCTCAATAAACATCCATAATTAGATCTATTGATTAAACAGGAGCAGACCCATACAGTTTTAAGATTGCAATGATGGAATGCAAGGCCTTAGCAGCCCAGCTATCATAATTTGCCTTCCAAGAGCACGAGACTGAAAACATAATCCCTAAATAAGAAAAATGGGAGACCTGTGAGAGTTCCTGGGAGCCAAGTCTCCAAATAAACTTCAGGCGGGATGCACCAAAACACATGATTTTTTATTTAGAGGAGTTGACAGCCAAATGATTATGGGAGCAGTAAGAGTTAAGAGCATTCAAACACTGCTGCAACCCCAGCTTTGATTGTGAAAGCAGGACCACATAATCTGCTTAGAGAAGCAGCAATATGGGCCTCGACCGAATCTTAGGATGAGTGCCGTGGCCGCACCCCCATGTCACGGCTTGGAGGGTCCGCACCCCCACTTTACCAGGTTTGAGTGACTCAGTTTCCCTCGCGCACAGCCCGCTTGAATTAGTTTCTCTCTCTGGCTAATTCAAGTCTGCCGCAGGGACAACTCCTTTGTCACTCAAGGGCCCGATCCTTCCCGTTTACAGACTCTTTACTCTCTGGGTTAGCAAGAGCTTGAGAACTCTTGTTGCTCACTTGTGTTCCAATGTTAGACACAAACACTTCTTCATAAAGATAAGAAGTAAGTTTATTGATTACATAAGCAAGATTGTTGATACAGAATGGTTACTAGAAATCAAAGGTAAATATAACGCATTCCTGATCTATACTGGTTGAGTTCCTACAAATGGACAGAGGGCTGATTCTATTTCCTCCCCCAATAGAGTCCCAGTAGAACCCAGATAAAAACCTGTCCCTAATACCCCTCCAATAAATGGATCTGAACAAGAGGGGGAGATGCTTTGGGAACCACAGAAGAGCACGGTTCCCGGGGTAGAGTTGGACTTGGTCAATCTAGCCCAACCATCCCTGGAAGGGATGGGTATAGGACAGCATCCACCTGATTTGGCAATTGGGGAGTTGACTATGCAACCCCTACAGCCAGCCCCCCAATATGCGGGAAGCGGCTTGGGGGGTCCCAGGTTGGATGGGATAACTAGTAAGGTATCTCATGGGAACATGGGTCAGGAACTGGGGGAATATTTGATGGGACAGGGACTGCCCCATGTTCCGGTAACAGTGTGTGATAAGCTCCAGCAGATGTCAATTATGGACCAGGATGTCCTTCATACTAGACTGCGCCAGGTTTTGGATACTATTCAATTAAATGTCTTTGAATTTAGGGCACCAAGTGTAAAAAAGGATGGTAGCAGATATAATCTGGGAGGGGACGGTCTGGATTGGACCACAATTCAAGCCCTGGACTTGGGAGAGCAGGGATCCCCTCCCCCCCAGTTATTGGGGAAGGGATGGGGAAGTAACAAGCAGCCCCTTATTGGCGAGCAGGAATTG
The DNA here is from genome assembly GCA_003113815.1 of Sphenodon punctatus. Taxonomy (NCBI): domain Eukaryota; kingdom Metazoa; phylum Chordata; class Lepidosauria; order Sphenodontia; family Sphenodontidae; genus Sphenodon; species Sphenodon punctatus. The sequence goes on from QEPC01001417.1 coordinate 1,016,935, forward strand.
GCAGTAGATGCCCATGTGGGAAATAGCAATGTTGTGGAGTTGGACCTTCCGATGGCAATCAAACCAGTACTAAGCCCGCCAAAATGACAGGAGGGATTGGATCCCCCTTAGGGGTCGGGCTTTGATGGTATTAAAGACCATCCTCAGGGAGCGGATATAAATAACCAGGACACTGCTTGCAACTCTTCTGGGGAATCATTTTTCCGACTCTTGCCCTGGAATGTTGCAGGTCTTAGACCCTTTACCCATGATAAGGATAGCCTCGAGTTTTTAGAAGGCTATAATCTAAACTACTTACAGGAGACCTGGGTGAGTGGTACAGAGGACTTCTCCTTGGGGGGGTTTTCAGACATTTTTGCATGGTGGGATAAAGATCGGGGGAAGGGGTCGGATATCAGGGGGATTGGCCTTCCTGTGTATACCAGTGCGGGGAATTCAATTTTCAATAATTTCTTCATCTCGCCCCGAATACCAAACAGGGCTGCTACAGACGCAAGGGAACCCCCAAGGACAGATCATAATAATAAACATCTATATTCCCCCATTATCATATCAGTATTATAGTGGAGAGGTTTGGTAGGCCTTGGAGGATGATATTATCCTGATGGAAGAGTTCTACCCACGGGCCTGATTGTTATTGGTAGGGGATTGGAAAGTCCATATGGGCAGAACGGTAGATGGGGAACTGGTGTCAGTTCGGACACCAAATCCTGGTTGGGGGAACTCCAGGGATATTCAAGGTACTTCTCCTATGATTGGGCTTATTTACAAATTTAATTTGACTATCTTAAATGAGGATAATCTGTTTGACCCACAAGGGGGTTTTACCTTCAGGGCCCCTAGGGGAACAGTAAAGTTGAGCTGATCCTGACGAGGGTGGTGGACCAGGAAAGGTTTGGGAAAGTAGCTCTTGTGTTAAGACCAGAGAGCGACCACTTGGCATTGACCATCCCAGTGGGGGATTTAGCAATGGAGAACAAGCAGCAGGGCCCACGAGGCATAATATATGCCACTAGGAAGATGTCACCAGGGGAACTTATACAGATAGGGGCTGGGCTAAATACAATGCCAAACGTAGTATCCTTTTTCGAAGAGAGGTCCGAACCAACTAAGGGAGAAGGTTTACTGACACTGTATGAGGCTATCCTGGGGGACGTACAAAACCTTCTGCTTGTTAGGATAGACGGGAACAGGACACGTATGCCATCTAAACCATGGTTCGATCTAGAGTGCCAACTTGACAAAAGGAACCTGGTCCTACTTAAAAAGGGCTGGGCAGATGAACAATCTGAGCAGAGGTGGGAGAATTTCCTTGAGGGAAGAACTAGCTTCAGGAGGTTGCTTAAAACCAAGAGACAGGATTATTGCCACTTGCAGTGGGCTAAGATGGCAATGAGCCTGTCTGTGGGGGATACGGCAAGCTTTTGGGCTGGCCTTAACAGGATATTGAACCCAAGGAGGATTCCTAGTGTTACTCCAACTGATCCACAATGGGTGAGTTTCTTTAAGGATCTATACTCGGATCTAGTCCCTACTATGGAAGATCTTCCAGCACAAGCGGCTGGCAATTCTTTATCCAATTGGCAGCCAGAGCATTTTTCAGTGGCCAAATTGCTGATCCTGATTTCAAAACTCAAATCCAACAAGCCCCCAGGGCCAGACCACTTGACTGCCGAGATTATCCAAGCAGCATCTCAAATATGGGCTCAAATTTTTTCCAAATTATTCCTCGCTGTTGCCTCCCAGGACAAGATTCCATTGTCATGGAGAACCAGCACAATCATTCCAATATTCAAGAAAGGAAACCGCCAAGACCCAGTTTGCTATAGGCCCATTAGCCTTCTATCGGTCCTGGGCAAGCTCTATGCCAAGGTGCTCCTTGGACACCTGGAAAGATGGGCTGAGGAAGGGACTGTTATTCCTCCTGTCCAATTTGGTTTTAGACCAGGCTGTTCTACTCTCGATTGCTGTTATATACTGCACATGTTATCCATAAAATCTATAAAATCCGGAGTGGTAGGATATTCCTGGCCTTTGTAGACCTAGCCAAGGCCTTCGATTCAGTACCAAGGAACCAGGCTATGGGGGAAGTTGAGGTCTATGAATATTGATGAAAATTTGCTGCTAGCAATTATTAGGTTATACACAGATAATGAGGCGAGAATAAGAGGGTCTAGAGGGCTCCGACTATCCGTTCCAATTAAAAGAGGGGTCCGACAGGGGTGCGTCCTCGCACCCCTGCTCTTTAATCTTTACCTCTCAGACCTGAGTAATCATATGTCTCAAATTGATACCCACCCCCTAGGGTGGGTAGTACAAGCCTACAATTTTTACAGTTTGCAGATGACATAGTTTTCATGGTGCAATCCGAATTAGGGATTTAAAGAGCCCTAGAGAAGTTTCAAACGTATTGTGAGGCTAATGGGCTGACCTTGAATTTTTCAAAAACCAAGGTATTGGTCGTGGGGAAGAGCGTACGACCTCCTAGCTGGCAATTGAGAACAGGAAGGGTCAAGCTGGTAAACGATTTCTCTTACTTGGGAGTAAACATCCATAAGAGGGGCACATGGAATAGCCACTTAATTAGGAGGGCTACCATTGCTAGGCAGGCTGTTCATCCTCTGTTGAGAGCTTGCAGGATATCGAGGGGTCTTCCTCTCTCTGACCTGTTAAAAGTGTATAGGGCTAAGATCCCCCCTATTTTACTGTTCGGAGTTGAACTTATACCATCCGCCAATACGCTCCCGCTCAAGAGAGTCCAAAACCTGTTCCTCCGGCGGCTCTTGGGAATTCCTTCGGGAGTACCAGGAGCCATATTGCGAGCAGAATTGGGTATTCCTTCTATTGATTTTCTGGCAAAGAGAACTTTTACCAACTATTGGTTAAGACTATTAAAGATGTAATACTCAGCACTGCCCGTACAATGTCTTAGGAAGGAACTTTTGTACCAAGGACCACAAACCTATCTATGGCTTCTATACTTGGGAAGATTAATTAACACCATGGGGTTTTCCTTCCAACACTTTCTGGGCAAGTCTATCCCGGCCATTAAGTCTGAGATTTATCTCCGGCTCAGGGATATTGCTGACCAGGAGGACATAGCTAAGGTAGTAGCATGGAAAGTAGCCCCACAATTGGGGACTCTCAAGAACCAGGTTTCATTCGAGCTGTTTCTGGATGTCCTGGTCAACCCAAAATTGAGGAGAGCATACATCTTACTCCGCTGGCAAATGGTCAAAGGAGCAGTAGTGGAAGGAAGATATGGGCACATTCCTCGGGAGGCTAGACTATGTTCCTGCTATAAGCAGGAAGTGGAAGACGTAGATCACTTTCTCCTGAGGTGCCCCTACTTTGAAGCCCTGAGGACAACTTGGGTGGTTCCCTGGCTTCCTTGTGAGCCCCAAGCTCTTGATTCTGTCAGATATTTACTATCACTCACCCAGGAAGAGGCCATTAGAGACTTGGCGATATACACCCACTTAGCAGTTAAGAAACAGCTCTATATCTATAAGGCTCTCTCTGGGAGTAAGATTCCTGGGATAAGACATGATAACTAAGTGGGGAATGATCCTCGATGGACAGCATAGGGACCAGTGGGTTGGGTAAATTTGGCTCAGTATCCATCTTGTACCATTTGCCATAAAGGGGACCCAAGGAAGGGATAGCTGTGGTAAGAAGAGACATGATTTCACCAGTGGGTTAACAATAAGTTGGGGATCCTGGGTCTAAAGGTATAACTAATCTGAAGCATAGCCTTGGCTGACCCTGGAATGGGGAAGAAAGCAATCTGTTTCCTATTTCCCAGGGGACAAGCTTGTCTGTAGCTACCTTTGTGGTAGATCAAGCCACGTTTAGTCAGACATTTGCCCTATATCAGGGATTTTGCCCTATATTAGGGAAGGTTTGGCGTTTGGATTGATTAAAATGATACTTGGCCTTGTTATTTCTAGTGTGTCATGTTGACCAAGTAATTTTATTTTAGTAAGATACCCTGAGGGTGTATTTTTGTTTATATTTTGTATTGTATATTTTATGCCTTGCAAGTAGTTGTTATTTTTATGTTTGTTTGTCTGTATGTCATTTGGGCCATGGCGAGAGCCAGTGCCGGCAATAACTAAACTAAAATAAGCATCTTACCCTACAAAGATCCATAAGTTCTTCTCAGCCCTTGATGTAAGCGACTGGGTCTCCAGACCTAGTGTTGCTAGAGAGCAAAGACCTGTCTCTCAGCTCATGTCTTTCCAACCTTGCTGGCTGGCAGCTTTTTGGATGCAAATGAGAGTGCTCAAGGTGGCTCTGGACAAGCGATAGTGAAGTGGTCCTTAATGGTCCTTGCTTAAGTATCCTGCCTTGTTCCTTTGTCTTGGGTTTCCCACCTAGTGGAAATGCGTGACCTGTTACGTAGGCACCCTAGGCAAACATAAAGGTTGTTTTGTATCTCCGCAGGTCTGTCTGGCTAGGGTTCCCAAATACACATTTGTTGTATCTCTTTGCATTTCCTGGAGCTTGGTCACGTGTCACAGCTCTGATTTGGGTTTTACAGTTTTCAATTGTAACATTACATACATGTGGAACCTTTTGCATTACATATTTACCAGACTCATAGTCTACATGTAGGACCGTGTTACACGTGTGCGACCCTATGTTCCTCCATGACAGTCCCCCTGTAAGATTACATGTGAAGTGGGCACGACAGAGTCTCGTAACATGCTGAGACTGGTGTGTCTTACTGGTGTGTGTAGGGATATACAACCCCTCTACCTCATTTCCATGTGTTAAAGTTAGACCTTTGGTTTTCCAAATCCTCTGTCAGCCCTGTGGAGCTATCATGTTCACATTTTCCACCATGTCATAGTGGAGTGATCCTCGGGATTCCATGTTTCTGGGTTCAGTCTCTTGTAGGGGTATACCCTGAGGTGTCTGTATAAGACTGTGACAAATGGGTGGGAACACCATGTTAACAACCTTTGTTCCCCAGTTACAAACGTTGGCCATGTTTCCAGATTATCTGGCAGCCTGTTTCTCATTGACTGTATGTCTGTTCCCCTTGGCATTACCTTTTTGTCTGCTTTACCTGGGCTATCCAGACCGTAGATCAGAAGTATTATTAGAAGACACAGAAGGGAGTGTGGAGTAAGTGTGATACCTTTTACACTACTGAGCATCCCCCTTGTGTTGTCTGTGTAATTCTGCATTTGAAAACACTTTTCACCAGGAGCAATGTTGTAATTCCCAGTGAGTAGACTATTGTTTGTGGCATTTGCATTTCCCCCATGGCTGTGATGCTGTGTGTGAATGTCTCTGCATTCAAATCAATCACCCAGCCAAAAACTGCTTCTGTGGAGGGGCTGTTGTCAGCAGCCTCTCTTGTGCCCTGCCCCCGACTTCTGTTTGTACCTCCAGGATACCCTGGGTCCGTATAACCATGTCTTTCTCCTTTTTGGGAGTCTGACTTTGTGACATGGGTGTGAGAACCCCCAAGTGTCCCCTCAGACTTCCCTGCACAAAACTCCGGAGGATTCAGTTTACCAAGCGCAGCAGCTTGACCCTGGACACTGTTAACCATTTCCTTCCCTCCAGTCTCTACCTCTGCAGCGTTTCCCTGCTCCTTCTTAGGTAAGGTTGAGGCGCACAGTTCACTCTTAGACTGATGCTCCTGCCCCTTTAGGATTATAGGGTGGTGCATTTCTATCCCTGGGGAAGAGGTATCTATTGTTTCCCCCTCCATCCCGGGAAAGGTTTCCTGCACCTCTCGCCTCCTCCTAAGGTAGAATCCTCCACCTCCCGGCTTGCCTGTAACCCTTTCGGTTCAGTTAGCCACTTCCCACCTTCTCTTAAAGTAGGACAACAAACCTCCAGGTCATTCTGCAACCCCCCTGGTTTGAGTAGGGGCGTTTGCAGCCTCTAACTCTCCCCCTGCAGTGGTTACTTGGTTTGATTCTGCAGGATTTGGTCCCTCCTGTGTAAGGTGGGGTGCCAAGTCCTGGGCTTCAGAATCAGGTTGACCCATTGGCTTCACTCCCTTCAGTTCCCCATGTGAGACATGCAGTTCTCTCCCCGAGTTTTGTCCTCCCCTGCCTTCTGGCTG
>QEPC01001417.1:1037609-1074662 GCA_003113815.1 Sphenodon punctatus
ATTAGAAATCAAAGGTAAATATAACGCATTCCTAACTTATACTGTTGAGTTCCTAAGCTATTCATCTTACCCTAAAACAAGGTCCAGAAGTTCTGGTTTTCTCAGCCATAAGGAAACTGGCTGGGCTCTGGCTTCTTATTTGGCAAAGAGCTAAATCATCTCTCTCTTCATGCTGTTCCCAGCCTGTTGCTGACAGGCTGGTTCCATTTGTATGTAGATCTCTCTCCAGCAGCTTTGCAAGCAAAAGTCTCCAAGCAGTCTCCACTCTCCTATCTTCCTCCCATTTAAATAGGAATTCAGTTCCTTTGTTTTGGATTTCCCGCCTCAGGGAGCATGATTCAGGTCACGTCCGCAACCCAGGTAAACATGGAAGTTCATTAACATCTCCATAGGCTCGTCTAGCAAGCCAGCTTTCAATACAAGTTGTTATCTGTTTGCACTTCCTACAGGCTGATGATGTAGGAGAGCCCCCAATTTGAGTTCTACAATTCTCAGAGTTAACATTACAAACATGTGGAACCTTTGACATTACATAGTGTACATGTATAGTAACATTACATCCATGTGAAACCCTTGGCACCACATATTTACCAAACATGTAGTCCCGTGTTTCTCCGTGACAACTCCATCAATGAGGATGGAAAGAGAAGAGGGGGAGGAGGAGAAGGGAGGAAAGATAAGGAGTTCAGTCTTAGCTATGTTGAGCTTGAGCTGACGTTGGGACATCCAGGCGGAGATATCAGAGAGACAGTTGATGAGGCGAGCTTGGACAGAAGGGGAAAGAGAGGGGGTGGAGAGATAGAGTTGAGTATCATCAGCATAGAGGTGGTATTGGAAGCCGTGGGAGGCAATGAGTTTGCCAAGGGACAGGGTGTAGATAGAGAAGAGGAGCGGGCCCAGAACCGAGCCTTGAGGAACCCCTACCGAGAGGGGGAGGGAGGAGGAGGTGGAATTGGGAAGAGACACATTGAAGGAGCGGTCAGAGAGGTAGGAGGAGAACCAGTCAAAGACAGAGCCTCGGAAGCCCAGGAAGAGAAAAGAGTTCAATAGGAGCGAGTGATCGACAGTGTCAAAAGCAGCAGAGAAGTCAAGGAGGACAAGAATGGAGTAGAGACGCTTAGATTTAGCAACAAGTAGATTGTTGGTGATCTTGGCAAGGGCAGTCTCAGTGGAGTGAAGGGGGCAGAAGCCAGACTGGAGAGGGTCCAGAGAAGAGTTGGCAGAGATGCATTCAAGGCAGCGGGAGTAGACAACACATTCCAGAAGCTTAGAGGCGAAGGGAAGGAGGGGGACCGGTCGGTAGCTAGAGGGTTCAGAGGGGCCGAGGGTGGACTTTTTGATGCTGGGAGAGACAGTGGCATGCTTGAAGGCAGAGGGGAAGGAGCCAGTGGAGAGGGAGAGATTAATGACATGTAGAAGGGAAGGGGCAACAGTGCAAGCAATAGAGGTGAGGAGGCAGGAGGGGATCGGGTCGAGAGGGCAGGTGGAGGGGTTGGAAGAAGAGAGCAGGGAGGAGATTTCCTCGAGGGAGGCTGGAGGAGAGGAGAGTGGGGGAGGGGGAGGGGGTGAAGAGCGGGCGGGGAGAGGAGATGGGTGTGAGGCGATATCCTTGTGGATCTTGTCAATCTTCAAGGTGAAGAACGACATGAGATCATGAGCAGAGAGGGAAGAGGGAGGAGGGGGGGCAGGGAGGCTTGAGAAGGGAGTCGAAAATGGAGAAGAAGCAGCAAGGGTCATGAGAGACGGATTCAACTCGGGAGGCATAGTAGTGTTACCTCACCAGGGAGATAGCAGAAGAGAGGGAGGAGAGGGAGAATTTAAAGTGGAGGAAGTCAGGGTGGAAGCAGGATTTGTGCCAGAGGCGTTCAGCAGCTTGGATGCAGGAGCAGAGGTAGTGGATAGTGAGCCACGGACAAGGGTTTCGGGGTCGAATGGGGCAGGAGGAGAGAGGGGCAAGACAGTCAAGGGTCGTGGCAAGAGAGGCGTTAAGTGAGGAGATGGCAGTATCAGGGGAGGAGGAGAAGACAGGGGGGAAGACGGGGGAGAGGGAGGAGGCAAAATCTAAAGGGGTAACAGCCTGCAGATCATGGAAGGGGCGTGAAGCAGATGAAGAGGAAGGGGGTTGGTGGGAGAGGGTGAAGGAGGCGAGGTGATGGTCGGACACGGGACAAAGATTAATGGAGAGGTCAGCAACAGGACAGTTTCTGGAGAGGATGAGGTCGAGAGAATGGCCGTCAGTGTGGGTGGGGAATCAGTCCAGAGGCAGAGATCAAAGGAGGAAGTTAGGGAGAGGAAGCAGGAGATAGAGGGTTGGGAGGGTGCATCAACATGGATGTTGAAATCACCAAGAATGAGAGGGTTGGCCCTCCATAAATGTCCTTGCCGATTACAATTGTAACAATTTTGCCCAGAACCTATGTCCATCTGCTTCTGGCTACTATATGGTCTTCTTTAATCTCAGCTCCACATAACTCCAAAGGCTCACCGGTTGTCTCCACCATGGGTACAATCCTCCATTCGCCATACTGCTATTCTGTATCTAGATCCTGTCATTGGGGTGTGTGAACCTCTTGGCTCTAACCTGTTTGAATCCTTGTCCGGGTGAGGTTTCAGCGCACCTCCCAGCCATCCTTTGACACTGTTTCCTTCACTTTCCTTTACTGCTCCATGCTGTGGGAGTAATTCTCCAGCACCTGTCAATCTTTCACTCAGTGCTTCTGGGCACAGTTCTCTAGGCCTGTACTCTCTCTTTTCTGCTGGGTATGCTCCTCCAGCTACTGGAGGTTTCTCTTGCTGCTATGGCACAATCTGCCACTCACAACACTCCTCCCTGCATGGATCAGGAGTCTGGTCCCCTTTTACTTTGATGGCTTAGTGGTCAATGCTGGGACTGTCCGCATTCTCCACCACTGTGGCAGGGTGGGCTCTAGCCAGGTAGTTCCCCTCAGGATCAGCTCCAAAACAGTCAGATCCACAGGTAGTTCCCCTGTGGATGGACCAATAAATGGACCATTTATTCACCAGCACATTATTTCCCCACCATGCATATGTATAAACTAACAGTCCATCATGGGCTCCTCACCCATACCCACTCTGCTGACCTCTCACTCTGGGGACAAAGCTTCTCTAACTTAAGTCTGTCTTGCAGCCCCCCAAGGCTCCTGGCTCCTTCATGCAGAGCCCAACTACTACTCCTGCTTCTCAAGCAGTCCCCCAGTCAATAACAACCCCCTGACTGAGCAAATCAGAGGCTTTTCACTTGCAGGCTAGCTTGGCCATGTCCTACCCAGGTATGATATGTAGGGCCTTTTTAAACATGTGGGATTTCTCTCACAGTTTAAAACTGAGGCTCTGGGAAACCCCCATGGAGGGAGTTTTAGTCAGACCTCTGTAAACCAGAAGTCGCCTAGGTGCCATTAGAAACAGCGGCACCACATGACTTTCGGGTGTTTTGAGATGCAGCCTAGATAAGACCTGGATTATCGGGGTCTTATCTAAGACACATTTCAAAACACCCAGGAGTCGCTGTTTCTAATGGTGCCCGGATTACTTCTGGTTTACAAAGGCACGTCTAAACCCCCCCACCCCCCGGGGTTTCCCAGAGTCACAGTTTTAAAGTGCGGGAGAAATCTGGTATGTTTAAAAAGGCTCTGAGGCTCAAAGTTTAGCCTCTTAAAGGGCCAGCAGTCAATTGAGCCTCTCCTCTGCTACAATGGCCATGCATGGTAGCATCACATTTAAAAACACTCAGAGTCAAGGGTCAGATGGGACCACTGTGATTCTCTTGCCTAGACCTCTTCCAGCTGTTACTGAATAAGAACCAAATTCCCTCCAGTTATTACTGAACTGCTCTGAGCCTTAGAGGAAAGGTGGGATATAAGTTCAAATAAATCTCCCTTCTGTCTAGCTAAAGCATAGATCCAAGGACATAGCTACAATGGGAACAGATGGTGCAGCTGCACCAGGACCCACAAGCCTGGGGGCTCAGGCTCTCTCATACAGCTGCATCCCCCTGCTGTTGGGATTGGGGGATGGATCCCATCCCATCTTCTGCACCAGGGTCCATGTATGTGCCTGTTGTGATTGGGAAGGGATTAACATAGTGAAACCCCCTGCGCCTCCAAACACAGCCATGAATCTGTTTCCCCATTTGTACTCTTTGCAGTCTATTTCTTTTACAACCTGGGATCTCTCATCTCACTTCTGCAAGAGTGTGCACTGGACCAAAGCACACAAAACCAGATTTGCCAGTGAAAACCACTAGGAATCTGTATTTGTGGGGTTTTCCCTGATCATAGCAAATTTGTATTTAAATGGCTCACCTCTGCCAGAGATCCTCTCCAGAATCCTGTTACCAAATTCAGCAAATGCACATACATGTCAGCTTTAAGCTAAAAGAAAACTTAACAAAAGAAAATAGATCAAGTTATAAATCAAAAGGAAATTGGTTCAGCAAGTTGATAGAGAAGAAAACTATAAAAAAAAAAAACTATTCAGGCTAACTGCACAATTTTCCTGCATACAGTTTCAGTTTCTCAGCAAAGGTCTTTTACAACTTAATTAGGTACAAAGCTGGGCCTTCCTCTTAGCACAAATGGTGAAGGAGAACAACATGCCTTTTGGTGCTTCAGTCTTTATAGTCCAAAAATCCTTTAATCAAAACAAGTGTTAATTCAATTTTTGCTTGTTACTTCCCAGTTCCTGTTTGATATTCACATTTCCTTGCCTCCTAGAGAATGTGTTGCATATATCCCTATGTTGCACCTTGTATATTAACTTTTTATTCAAGCCATCACCAACACCCTCTGCTACATGGGCTTAATCTCACAATGGTTTAGCTCTCTCAATTTGGATTTTCCTTACTGAATCTGTCCCATTAAGGACTGTTCCTGTTGTTAGTACAAATAGGTATAAAGATTGACTTATAACTTTTACATTATAACTCTGAGTCAGATTATTCCTCTATCATTGCGTTCAGTGTTTCATTATAGTTTAAAGAACACTAAACATTTATTTATTTATTTATTTATTTATTGTAAAACATGAATGGTTAACATATATGCATATCAAAATTACTGTAGTGTGCTCTTTATATGCAAGATTTCTGATAATCATAAACTTGTAATATTACATCAGTCATAAATCCTCTGTCACACTGTCCAACTTTGGTTGGAAGACTGAATGATGGAGTATCCATCTTCTCCCTGGGTCAGTCTGTCCAAACGGTTACTCACCCTCCTTGTTAAATATATTCCATATTCTGATTTGAATAGGCATGGTCCTGCTGTGACCCCCAGCTGTTGGTTAAGCCTTTCTCTTCCCAGCATTTTCTCCCTGTTAAAATATTTATTCTCTTTATGCATAAGGGATGGAAAACGTCTCTCCATCCACCTGCCTAGTCATCCCTCTTAGGAGTTTCCTTAGCGCCCCAGCTCGAAAGGATTCAGAGCTTCCCAAGTGAATTAAATCTTGTGGCGGTCTCTTGAAGACTTCACGTCTCATTCGAGGGTTCTGTTTGCGTATTGGCAGGAAGGAAAGGCCTTCTCTCAGGCTACATCCATTGCTACTGTAGCATAATACCCTATGTTGTATTTCCTAATGCTTCACTCTTAGCAGATTCTTCTCACTGACTGAGAATGAAACGCTGGTTTCACAAAGAACCTGATTGAGATCCCAGCACAGTGGAGGGTGCTCAATTGAGAACAGGCTAGGCCGCGAGGCTCTCTTTCCACTTACTCATCCCGTATTCTGTGCTCTTCTGCAGTGATGGTTCTGCAAACAGCTAGAATGGTGCTTCCTGCTGTAGGAGCCAATAGGAATGGGTTGTTTCTCTTCCCTTTTTCAGTTCTGGTTCCTTTAATAATGCAAGTGCTCAACATGCCTCAGGCAGTTCGTATTCCAGAAGGAATCCAGGAGAGTTCACCTGCATCTTCTCCTCCACCTCTCAAAGCTGCAAACTGTACTACAGGCCTGACAAGAATAAACCGGTGCAAGATTTCTGCTAGCTTGAAATCTCACTTGTTCCTCTGAAGTGCCAGAAGTAGCCATGGTGCCATAAAAGAGTGGTGCTGCAAGGTTCTAACCTTCCAGAGACTTTTTCAGAGCAGACTCTCACTCACTCTCTCCAAGTGGTTTACACACAGCTGGAAAATCACAGCATTTCAGAGCTCTGGGGAGTCCATTTTGAACAGGCTGACCTTTCCCTTTCATTTTTCTGTTTCCAACACGTTTGACTCCTGAGTGACAAGTTCTATGTAGTTCTGGCTGGCTGCCAACTTGTTTAAATGGAGATATATTTTTTTTTACTCTGCTGCTGCCAAAGAATAAAATGTTAAGATGCCATTTTACAAATGTGTTGGCTTAAACCCATGTTCCTCTAAAGTTAGAATAAAGGTGGGATGGAAAAGGCAACATGGTTCCAATTATGGTTGCCAGACATCTTATATTTTAAGGGATGTCCCATATTTCAGGGCACTACAACTCCATGGAACAGGCATTGTTCAGCTCCAGACAGCCCCCTGGAACAAATGGCCCCAGGTTCCATAAATGTTGATCAGGCAACACTAGTCCCAGTGGGGGAAAAGCCATCTGAATCATTACAAATACTGTTCCTGCAGTGTGGCTTTGGGATGCCTGTGTAAATGTGTACTTATACCCTTCAATGGATATCTCTACCTTTGCTCCCAATACTAAAGCTGTGCAGCAGATAAGCAGTGACTGAACTGTTGGAGAATGTCTCTGTGTTGGTGTGATCAGAGAGCTAGGGAGGGAAACTAGCCCAGTGCTGAGCAGAAATGTTAATGAAGTGTTCTGCATGGCTAAGGCAGAATTAATTGTGCCATTAACCTGCATAACTTTTATAAAATTATATGTCTTGTTAACCTTTATGTACTGTCTGGGCATGAGCAGAGGGTTAAATACAAGAGTGACTGGCGATTGGTATTATTAGTTCACCTGTGTGCAAGTGGGTAAGTGTGCATGGCTCCATATACATTAAAGCACACTCTTTGTAGCCATTTGGAGTATTTGGGAAGGAGAAAGGAGAGTGAAACACCAAGTGGCAGAACAAGGAAAAACACAACAGCACTGATGGATTTTAAGATCAGAAAGGACCTTCTGGTTGGACTTCCTCTATGGCCCCAGCTAGACAACTGCACTCTCCCATTCTAAAACCTCTGTGCTAGAGTAGAATGTTTTGGAAGAGATGTTCAGTCTTTACAGGCTCCAAGAGATAGAGAATTCACTCCATTCCTTGGCAGGCTGTTCCAATGGTTAATCCCTTCTCTGTCCAAAACCTGCACCTTACTTTTGTTTTGAAATTGTCCGGTATCAGCAGCCACCCTCAGCTTTGGTTCTGCCTTTTCCAGCTGGATTATAAAACAGGAAAGCTTTTCCCCATATTTGAAAAGTCCGCCTTGGGAAAAAACCCACAGGAGGGATTTAGACACGCCTTACCGGACAGGAAGTCGGCCAGGCGCCATTAGAAACAGCAGCACCAGGCAACCTCCGGATGTTTCAAGATGCGGACTTGTAAGACCTCAGCTATCAGGGTCTTACCAGGTCCACGTCTCAAAACATCCATGTGCTGCCCAGCGCTGCTGTTCTTAATGGTGCCCAGGTGACTTCTGGTCCAGGGAGGTGCATCTAAATCCCTCCCATGGCTCGACATGGACTTTTAAAATATGAGAAAAGCTCTCCCATCTAAAAACACCCTGTCTTCAATCAGGAATCCCTTCCCTATGTTGGTGCCTACATTCAGTCACTCTTAAGCAGAGGTTCTCAAACTGAAACTATGCATCAAGATCCCATATAGGGTTATATCATCTGTGGATGAGATCACAATCTCGATTGACATTTCATAGCCTTTGCATCTCTTCTGCTGTTTGGAGTCACTGAATTATCTTTAATCTAAAAGTGGCGTTACACAGCCAAAACGCTTGAGAACCAGGGCTTAATTGGGGGAGAGGGGGGAAGGAGGGAAGGTGAGGGTGGGAGGTTTTTAAATTCAAGGAGGGAGGCTGAGCCCTGGGAAATGTTTCCAGTAGGAGCATGTACCCCAAAATGTGAAAGACCAGAAAAAGGCAGATATTAGCTATTTCAGGATTGGAAACAAAAGTCAGAAAAAAGCTTAGATGGTTTATTTGGTTTTCATTAATAACTGTCCTGCCCCTCCCCCTGCTCTGGTCATCATCATATAGATATCACAAGAACTCCTATTGTATATTCAGATGCAGAAAACCAGGGTGGCCCAGTGGTTGGGTTGCTACTGGAAACTAGGGTTCAGTTCCCTGTTCTGACAAGCTCTGGGGCAGGAGGCTTGGTTTCTGGGGAAGGCTAAGCCCCCACAATTCTTTTTTTTACAGTTAAGCACTGTTGAGAACCCCTGATCTTAACCATCTCCTGGATAAACAAAAGAGATTGTAAATCCCTTTACGGCAAGGGTTCCAGAACTCAAGTCACTCCTGCATCATTCCCTGCTGTGAAATATTAACTCCATTTCTCCCAGTAACTGTTCTCTCTTACTGCATCTCAGGCAAGATAGTGTTTCTTGATGCAGAGCTTATCAGTGACCCCATTCATTTTAGCTTACAGTAGAAAAATCAATTGTCCTAATTATTTACAACTATGCAGTTTCTTAAAAATGATCTCTCCATTACTGTAAAGTTATTGATCTTGGGAAGGGGGCCGTAAATTAACTTGACAGCTCACGCAGACTTTCACACTTGGATAATTCTTCTGCTCGACTCATGATGTGCACTGAACTTTTAACACCCAGCTAATTACAATAATTCAGAGGGCTTATTTAAACCCTCCCATTAGAAAGCCAACACGTATTTTATTTATAAAAAGACAGGTATTAACATGATCAGTGGAATCCCTTCCAATTGCAGGAGAGGTCTCAAGAGAGAAGAACAGGGCTGCAGGGGTTCCCAACCCATTCCTGGCTGTGATGTCATTTCACAACAGGGAAGTTCTAGGAACTCATCTCCCATCCCACCATAAGAAATGGGGGGCAGTTGTGCTTCCCCTAGATCTGAAGTCTGACTCAATTTGGAGCTAGGGCAGTTGACTTTTTTTTTTCCTGCTCTATGAAAATGCTTTTTTTAAAAACAAAAAAAACAAAACAAGAGTAGGGAGGGCGAAAGTGGTTGAAAAATTTCAAGCAGCCCTAGTTGCAACTATTGGTCTAGAGCAGAAGTGGTCAAAGTTCATACTAATATTTTCATATTGCCAAGAGCCACAAGACATTTTACTGATCATCAGCTTCCACTAATCTCGGGGAGGAGGCAGCGTGACACTCCTACCCATCTCCCCTACATTAAAAGGCTAGCACTTGACTCCCAGGAAATCCAGCAGGTTTAGCAGCAATAGTGGCTTAGGGCACACTGCCTCACTCCCATTGCCCCCAGAAGGCTCTGGTGGCAGCAATGGTGGAAATGGTGACTCTTGCTCCTGAGGGAGCCAAATGGACGTGCCTCCAGGCAGCTATGTCTGGCGAGAACTGCAGTAAGGTGTCCGAGATGAGAGCCACATGTGGCTCCCAAGCCACTATTTCCCCACCTCTGGTCTAGAGTTCATGGCCTAGCTCATGGCCTAGGGTGATAGGCTGGTCTGCCCCCGGAGGCTGATGGAACCTCAATGGTTCCAGGAAGCTCTGGGGGATTTAACCTTAGACCCTGATGGCCGCTCTGCTGATGAACTCGTCTGAGCTTGGAATACCTTGCTCAGGGAGGCCATTGACAGGGTGGCTCCGAGACGTCTCCTGTCCCTGTCTTGTCACCAAAGGGCCCCTTGGTTTACTGAGGGGCTGCGATGTATGAAACAGGCAGGTAGCCACGTCCAGCGGAACTGTTCCGGGTGGTGCGGGGGCTGGTCAGTCCGGCCTCCCTCCGCCTGGACGGGGCCTTATCCCAGGCCCACTGTGAGCAGTTTGCCACCTACTTTGTAGACAAGATCGCTTGGATCCAGAGCAACTTCGACACTGGATTAGGGGCAGTAGAGGTGGAGCGCGAGGTTATGGAGGCCTTGCCTGGTCCGGCTTCTTGGGTTGAGTTTCAGGAAGTGACGCCAGCCGATGCTGTGGATGTTCTGGGGTCTGTTAGAGCCAGGGCCCCGATTCTTCCGCGGAATTTTTTTAAAAATTCCGCGGGAGTCAGGGCCCAATTCTGCGCCTCGGCGCAATTTACCATGTGGGGGGGGCTTGGCTTGCCTCCTCCTCCCCCCGCACTGGTAAAATCCTCAGGGCTTCCCCTCCCCAGCTGCCGGGGCTTGCTTGACTCTCCCCCCCCCCGAAAAAAAAAAGGAATTGCTTTACCAAAGACGGCAGCAGCAGCTGCTCCGTCCAGCGCACTCGTACTTCCTGCTCGAACTTCCTGGCCCCTCCCGACGGGGCCTCTCAGGGCGACGCAGCCAGATGACGTCATCTGGCTGCGTCGCCCTGAGAGGCCCCGTCGGGAGGGGCCAGGAAGTACGAGCAGGAAGTACGAGCGCGCTGGACGGAGCAGCTGCTGCTGCCATCACTGGTAAGTTAATTAATTATCTAAAGGGGGTGCCTCCCCCCCTGGCAACTGGGGAGGCTGGGGAGGGGAAGCCCCGAGGGTTTTTTCATTCCCCTCCCCTCATGGAATCTCCTGCCCCGCGTCCCCCCAGCGCAGGCTGGAAATTCTGCGCTGGGGTAAGCGGGGCAGGAGATTCCACGGGGGAGGGGAATTCCGCAGAAAATCTGTGAATCGCAGACCCGTGTTTCCCTTGGGGCCCTGGTTAGAGCCACCAGTTGTGAATTAGACCCATGCCCGTCCTGGTTGGTGAAAGCCTCCAGGGAGATGTTGGGGACGGTGCTGGTGAGGGTAATCAACACGTCCCTTCCGCAGGGGAGATTGCCCCCCGGTCTCAAGGAGTCTGTGGTGTGCCCCCTGCTGAAGAAGCCATCTTTGGATGTGGCCGCACTCGCCAGCTATCAACCTGTCTCTAACCTTCCCTTTTTAGGGAAGGTTATTGACCGGGCAGTGGAACTGCAGCTCCAGGTGCATCTTGACAGCATCGGTTTCCTTGACCCATTTCAATCTGGGTTCCACCCCCGCTATGGTACAGAGACGGCGTTGGTGGCCTTGGTGGACGATCTCCGCCGGGAGCTGGATGCAGGACGTTCAACACTTCTGATCCTGCTAGATCTCTCAGCCGCCTTTGATGCAGTGGACCATGGGCTGCTCTTGAGACAGTTGCGAGCCCTGGGGGGATCTAGACAGGACTGTCCTTGGATGGTTCCGCTCATTCCTCTCGGGGAGAAGCCAGCGGGTTATTCTGGGGGCTGAATCTTCCAGTCCACGGGCCCTGGAATGTGGCATTCTGCAAGGTTCCACTCTGTCTCCATTATTGTTTTATGTATATATGCAGCCCTTGGGGAAGATCATGAGAGGGTTTGGTGCGTGTTGCCGCCAATATGCTGATGACACCCAGCTTTACCTCTCCTTTTCAACCAACCCAGGTCCTGCCGTCTCAGTACTGTCCCAATGCTTGGAGGCCGTGGCGGATTGGTTGCAGCAGAGCAGACTGAGGCTCAATCCTGACAAGACGGAGGTGATGGCGGTGAGTAGGGCGAAGGAGGTGTCGGCTCCCCTCGTAGAGGGGGTCCGCCCTCCTGTAGCCCAGCAGGTTCCGAGTCTGGGAGTGTTGCTGGATTCAGATCACCGCCTGGATCGGCAGGTGGAGACGGTGGCTAAAACTGCCTTCCACCAGCTGTATCTGGTGCGGGGGCTGCGTCCCTATATTTCCAGACCCGACCTGGCCACCCTCATCCATGCCTTCATCATCTCAAGGCTGGACTACTGCAACGCGCTCTACGTGGGGCTTCCTTTGACACTGGTTCAGAGGCTGCAGCTGGTGCAGAACACTGCGACTCGTCTCCTTACAGGAACGAGCCGACAGGAGCATATTACTCCTGTGCTCCGCGCACTGCACTGGCTGCCTATAGCATACTGAGTCAGATTCAAGGTGTTGGTCTTGGCCTATAAAGCCCTACACGGTCTTGGCCCTTCATACCTCAGGGACCGCCTCACCCTCCGTGCTCTAGAGCGGCCCCTTCAGTCCACCGGGGGCACCTTCTTGGAGGTCCCCCATGTAAAACGGGGGGGCCACAATGGAGAGGGCATTCTTGGTGGCTGGGTCGTGACTGTGGAACTCCCTCCCGGAGGAAGCCTGTCTGGCCCCAAGTTTATTGGCCTTCCCCTGGGCCTGTAAAACCTGACTGTTCTCCCAGACCTTTGGAGGAGGGGGGGAGGTGGGATGAAATTTTGGGGGGTGGTTGCCTTTAGAAAGATTTTGAGATGTTTTAATTCTTGTGTTTTATTGCTGTTTAAATTATTGTTGTTTTTTTATGTTGTGAGCCACCCCAAGATGCCATGGGCATGAGGGGGCGGCTAAGAAATATAAATAAATAAATAAATAAATTAAATAAATAAATAAATAAAGGATACACAAGTCATCTACGTGTTCTGTGTTATTCAACTGGCTACGCTACATGCCTGAGGAAGGGCTCTGTGCGGCCCGAAAGCTTGCTTATTTCCACCAACAACACATTATTAATTATTATTATTATTATTATTATTATAAACATTTATATAGCGCCAGTCGTGTGACCTGGTGCTGTACAGAACATAGAAATAGACGCGGCCCCTGCCTGTGGCTTACAATCTAAAAGACAAGGAGGGGGGACAGTGGGAGAGACAGGGGAGAAGACCGACAAACATTCAAGCAGGTGCGAAGACTCAGGTGCGTGTGCTTGGCTTGGTTACAATCAGGTTGCAGCAGTCTGCAGAGGAGGGCAGACAGTAAGTATATTTGGTTCAATAAAAGTTATCATTCAAACCACTTTGTCTTTCTGTGTTATTGGAAAGAAATTTCAGCTAACCAACTATCAAATGGAGAAAGAAGGCAAGCCCATGGCAAGGGCTTCATGTGACTTTCCTTGGGACTGGCAGCACCCCTGTGTGCAGTGCTGACCAAGCACAAAATGGGAAGAGAAGTGTCTGATGAGGGGAATAAATGTTGCTGTGGAGCCCAAGATTCCACATCATGTGACAGAGGCAGGAACAGAACATGGGGCTCCTGACTCAATTCCTACAAAAGCACCACCTGACCCCAGCTGCTCCTGCATACAAAAAAGTACCCCTCTGTATATAGGGCCCATGGCCTTCAGATAACACTCACCCTGCCTATCTCTACAACAGTCCCGTTGCACTTCGACCATCTGCCGTGCACTGCCCTGGTTGTCTTCCCATGCACCATGCTAGATACAGTTCTCTGGAGTTCTCTCCCAACTAAGCACAAATGCTTCCAGATATGCCAGCTTACCACACACAGGGGAGAGCAGTGTACTGTTCATAAACTCTTCTGTGCAGGCCATTTCCGGGAAGGCCAATGAGTACATTAACCTTAGGGGAAAGGCTCGCTGACTTAATAACGCCTCTACGTTTGTCCACAGAATTGATTCCTCATGTCTTTAAAAAAAGAAAAGAAAAAGGAGTGTTTTCATTAAACGTAGGTGTATTCATTTGGCCTCTGTTCTCTCTGGCACCCTGACTCCCCAGCCCCTCTGGCAGGAAAGAAATCATATTTTAACAGCCAGGGTTTCATAAGAATCAATTTTCAGGATTTTCTGGAGATCTGATGGGCTTGTCAGGCCACAGGCTACTATGACCCAAGCCTGTAGGGATTTTGACCCCAAAGGGTCTGGTATGCATCCTTTCTGTAGGGCAGCAGGCAGTGTATCCTAGGAGGTAGGGCACCGGCCAGGGACTCAGGAGACCTCTGTTCCCTGCCTCTGCTACTGTGTTCTGTGGCTTCAGGTGAGTCATTGCTCTCCTGTCACATTTACACTGCAAGCTACTCAGGGCAAGGACTCTCATTGAAGCATCCTATATAATGGGGATCTGTGGCTCTTAGGTGCTACTATAATTCAATTCATAATGGGGGGAGTTGCTGGAAGGGTTAGGAAAAGGCCTTACACCTTCTGCCTAGAGGCACAAGCATTTGAACAGCAGCATTTAGACAGCCAGAGGGATCTCTGGCCACCAGCAGAAGACTGAGTCTCTTGCTAACACGTTCTATAAACCCAGAGCATCATCAAGCCTGGTGTCTTGCTTTTCTATCAATTACTAGGGAGGGTCCAGGGCAATGGACTCATAAAGCAGCAGACAGCAACAGCTGCTGATCATCCCCCAAACCAGAAATTAAATTAACCACCAATTAAAATCAAACAAGTGGACATGCTTACATTAATGTGATGGCAGCACAGCTCCCACAGCCAGCATCTTTCTGGCTCCCCCACTAGCCTCAGCAGCTTCCTTCCAGCCTCAGCAGTGGCACAGTAAATTGGTTGCCCCATTTCATCCCTCCCCATGAGGATGATGGAGGCCAACCTGCCTGCTCTCTTTTGCTGTGCATCTGGCAATCACCTTTAGGGATGACGGGACAGGTGAGGCAGCTCACTTCTGCTGGGTTTTCTTCTCTTGCACCCTGCCCAGTCAGGATTTTTTAGTAGGATGCTAAGCTGCCTGCTCTCTGGGCATGCACACACAGCATGGGATAAAAGAAAGAATATTTAAATAGTTCCCTCCCACCTAGTTTCCCATGGGCAACGTGACAAAGTGGTTCCAGGCATGATTGTCATGCCTAGATCTTGGCATCTGGCCACCTTGGAGGCCATGGAGCCCATCAGCCACCAATCTACCAGTCTTCTAGAAACAGACTTCTCATGGGACAACCCACCCCTGCCTGATATGTTTACCTGGTTGCTTGTATTCCAAGAGCACCTAGAACCCCCACTTGGGAATCAAGTCCCCATTGTGTCAGGCGCTGAGGAACAGGGTCAATTCCAGCCCGGAAGAGTTCACAATTGCATAATGCTCTCTAAATAGGCCCCACTTGGTGCTTTCCAGTTCCTCCCCACTCTGCTCTCTGCCTGCATCTGGTGTGCACTGTCTGATCTAGCTGGCAAACTCCTTAGAACACAGACCCTTTTTTACCTTCCCATCAGCACATTGTTCCACTAACTGCTGTGCTTGAAATAATGGGCTTTCTAGGGCTGCCTACACCACTCACTACAGACAGAGTACTTTGCTCAGTCTACTCAATTATCCTTTTTTTAAAAAGACTAGCCCTCATGATTAGGAAGACACACTACATCTATATAGGTTAACTCTGAATGATATAACTGAATTGTAGGGTTGGAAGATGACCGTTCATTTGAGTGTGAGGTCAGCTTAGCTTCTCAGTGATGATAATCTAAATTATTATTTATTCCATTTTTACTCCGCCCTTCTCCAGAGTCAAAGACATCAAAAATACAATAAAATACATTAAAATCCCTTATAAACCCCAAATATGCACCCTCATTGTAGCAACTTCATGGGCAGTTGGCACTCAAAAGAGGGAGTCATGGGTCGACCACAGAGTCCACGACAGGACATAGGAGAAGAAGTGGCCTTTTGGGTAACTGGAGCCCAAGCCATTTAGGTCTTTATAGTTAAAACCAGCATCTTGAATTGTGTCTGGAAAGCTATTGGCAGCCAGTCCCACTCTGGAGCACTGGTGTAATGTGCTCCCAGCAACCCATCCCCAACAGAAGGTGGGCTGCCGCATTCTGCACCAACTGCTCCTTCTGAACCGTCTTTAAAGGCAGCCCCACGCAGAGCGCACTGCAGTAGTCTAGCCTCGAGGTTACAAAGACATGGATGATAGTGGCCAGCTCTGAATTCAATATAAAATGTCGCAGCCTTCTCACCAGATGAAATTGGTAAAAAGCGCTCCTGACCACCGCCGCAACCTTTTAACAGTGGGTGAACCAGAGGCAGTTGAAACCCCGTCTTGTCCTGTTTTATGGGATGAATTTCAATGCGTGTCGCCCTTTGATGCAGGGGATGTTCTTGGGACTGTTCGAGCCACTTATTGTGAATTAGATCCATGCCCATCCTGGCTGGCTAAAGCCAGCTTGGAGATGTTAGGGCTGTTCCTGGCTGGGATAATCAATGCCTCCCTTAGGGAGGGCGGAGTGCTGGACTGCCTCAAGACAGCCATCTTCACCTTGGTCTTGTCTGGATTCACCTTCAATTGGCTCGTCCTCAGTCAGTCCCCAACAGCAGCCAGGCACTGGGTAAGTACTGAGACTGCAAGACCTGGATCAGAAGAAAAGGAGAGATAGAGATAGGTGTCATCCACATATTGATGGCAACTCACTCCAAATCTCCAAACAAACTCAACCAGGGGCTTCAGATACAAATTGAACAGGAGCTGGAAAGATGGAATCCTGTGGAACCCCACAAGGGAGTTCGTGAGGGGACGATGAGCCACCGTCCATCACTTCTGGGTTCTCCCAGCCAGGAATGAGTGGAACCACTCAAGAGTGGTCTCATGCACCCTAGCCAGGTCCTGCAGTCATGTCAACAACACCCCATGGTCAATGGTATCAAAGACTGCCGAAAGATCTAACAAAATCAGCAGAGTAGAATTTCCCCTGTCGATTTCCAAGTGGAGATTGTCAACCAAGGCAACAAGCATAGTGTTAGTGCCATGCCCAGGATGAAAACCTGACTGACATGGGTCCAGGAAAACAATAGCATTGAGACGTGCCTGGAGCTACAAGGCAACCACCTGTTCAATAACCTTCCCTAAAAGGGGGATGTTAGAGACAGGGCAATAGTCAGCAGGGGAGTCAACATCAAGAGATGGTTTCTTCAGCAGAGGGGAGATGACCATAGTCTTGAGGCCGTCAGGCACCCTGCTCTCCTTAAGGGAGGCATTGACAACTCCAGCCAGCAACACCAACAGCGTCTCCTTGCTGGCTTTCACCAGCCAGGACAGGCATGGATCTAATTGACAACTGGTCACCCGTACCCTCAAAGTACATTCTCTGCATTGGTGGGTGAGATTAATTGATTAACTGAAGCTCATCCAAGTAAACCGGACAAGATCGGACCTCCTCAACTGCAAACTCCAACTCTGCACTCAAACTAGCAGCGCCCAAGTTGTGCCAAATACGAGTAACTTTATCTGCAAAGTAGGTGGCAAACTCGTCACAGTGGGCAGCCAATGGCTAACTCCAGGTGGAGACAGCCAGGATATAATAAGCTATTCACCACCTGGAAAAGGTCCGCTGAACAGCACTTTGCAGATGCTATGGTGGCGGCAAAGAAAGCTTTCTTCACCATCACCACAGCCATAGCATAGTCCTTCAAAAACAGTCTATGCTGCAGTCAGTCGGCTTTGGCACGAGTTGAACACTACTTGTACTGTAACCACCTAGCTTCTCACTTTAGCAGTCTCAGGTCCTCCATATACCAGGGAGACCTGTGCCGACGCTGTGGAGGGAGTGGACACATGGGTGCCACTGTGTTAATAGCCAGGGTCAGCATGTCATATAGTAAATTAACCAGGGCATCGACAGGGAGGACAGTGGGTAAATCCCCCAGAGAGTTGGGGAATCCTATTGGATCCATTAGTATCTGGGGGTGGACCATCCTAACCGGTCCACTACCCCGATGGGTTCAAAGGAGGGCAGGGATCTGGGTCCTCAGAAGGTAATGGTCCGATCATCACAATGATGGTATAATGACACCCCCAATAACCAGAACTGTTTTCAAGCCAGTGCAGAACATAAGGTCCAACGTGTGTCCAGCCTCATCTGCCAGGTCAGATATTTCCTAGGATAGGCCCATGGTTGTCATGGTGGCCATGAACTCCTGCTCTGCCCCTGAAAGGCTAGCCTCAGTGTGTATGTCAAAATCACCCAGAACAATAAGTCTGGGAGAACTCAACACCACCTCTGAGACCAGCTCGGCTACAGCAGTCAGCGAGTCAGAGATGTGCAGCGGGATGGTACACCAGCAGAATCCCCAATCTATCCCAGTCCACAAACACTAGAGTGAACACACTGTATGTTAGACAAGTCAGATACTGGATATCTTTGACAGACCAAATTGTCTTTACAGACCATTGCCACTCCACCCTGGTCTCCAATCCTAGGCCATTGCTGCACCAAGTACCTGGACAGCAACCTCTGGGCCAACATAGGCCCAGATGACTCATCCACCCAGGTCTCAGTAACACCCAAATATCCCAAGATTGGGTGAGAGGAAGCCAGGACCTTCCAAGACACCAAGTGACTACCCTGGAGCCCATAATTATATTTCCTCCCTCCAGCACCACCATACCTTCCCATGTCCAACACAACCCCAATTGGTTCCACAGCTGCCAAAAAAACTTCTCCCGCAAGGAGATTCCCCCTCCCTGGGCTCCACAAAAAGCCGGAGTTGTCCCCCCAAGTCAGACATCCTCAGAGCAGTATTGACCAGGGAAGCAGGCAGGCAGGCAACCCACCCCCCACCCCCTTCTCCCTCCAACCTCTGCCCATACCCCCCTCACACCAGGGAGCGTGGCATCACCCCCCAACATCATTCCAAATCCCATGTGTCCATACCCCACACCCCTCTTCACAGGGGGCATAGCACAATCCTCCATCTTCCCACCTCACAGGGCTTGTGGCACACCCACCTCCCAAACCCCCTATGCCTGTACCCCTCCTCTCACAGGAGGGACATGGCACAACCCTCCACACCCCCACCCCTGCCCATATCCCCCTCTCTCACATGGGGGATGTGGCAGAGCCACACACGCACACCCCCAAAACCCTCCACACTTATAACCCTTTCTCTCCCACAAAACCCATACCTCTCCCACACAACCATTCCTTCCACTAGGGTTCCCACCTTCGCTCAACACTTCCATTTTGGCCTATGAGAGTGTCAGGTAAAAAACCACCACAGGCGGCAACCCTACCTTCCACCCACCTCAGCCCCCCTCTTAAAACCAATATACTAAAAAACTCACAGTAACCGTCTGCCCCTGCCCCAACATAGGCCCGCAAACAGCCTGCAAACCGGCAGCTGCCTGCAGGGAGCTGAGGCCTTCACTAGCTGGAGGATGGCAGGAGCAGATATTGCAGTCTATTGCCCACCACAGCAACACACCTTCACCCCCTGCAGGGAGCTGAGGCGTTGTTAAAATGTTTCCTCATGTCAGGAAGCAGAGGCAAGCCCACCGTTTCCAGTAAATTGTGCACATCATCACCTCATCTTTGTGCCACAAGCAAATGGCATTTGGGAAATACCACTATTTGTTCATTTCAAAAGCCGAGCGAAGCCAAGCAGAGACAAATCATATTTTAACATCCACAAATAGACTCTGAGTGGTGTTTGGCTCTGGTGACTCATGTGGGTGGGGTTTATTTTGCAAGTGGACTTTGGAAGAGTAAGAACCCACCCACCCCTTTGAGTTTTTCCCCATCCACTCACGCTCTGTACATTACCCTTCGTTTGGCACAGCGCAACCCATCTGCAGAGGCACTTTCTGGCTATTATTTATTGCCAGTAAAACATGTATGTGTGTGTAGCAGGGAATTTATTTAATATTTATTTAATAGATTTATACCCCGCCCCTCCTGCTAAAGCAGCCCGGGGCGGCTGCTTTAGGGAAGACAGCATATGAAATTTTATGTAGAGCTTTTGTACTAAAATCTAAAAAGCAATCTGTTTTTCATCACAACTGCAAACTGAAAATTAGCAACAGCTGGTGCCTCCTTGTCAGGATGGCTCACGGCCTAAAATTTACTTAAATAATGCAATGAAATTTTTGAATAGTCATCTCAGATCAAGTGATTTCATACACCTACAAAAATCCTGGGACACAGGCAAGGGCATCTCTGTGTGTGCACACACAAGTGTGTGCTACAGAACCCATTAATAGGATAATCATGTCCCTAGTACACACAGGTGGAAGTAACTGGCTTCAAATATCAACAGGAGGTATTTACCTAATGAGCATGGAAGGGAAAATACAGAGCTGGCCAGGAGCTCCAGCAGAACAAACCCTGTTTGGATACTTTGTGGGGAATGATTTTTATTGGGTTAGAAAGTTGTCCAGAGTTGGGGGCCATTATGTCTAGAATAAAAAAGGATCCAGTTATGGAAGGTTGACTTAGATAACATTGACTTGCATGATTTACATGCAAACTCTCCTGCAGTACAATTATTTCACAGGCAATGAACAGGAAAAGGCATGTGGCAAGAATTTAATCCCAAGCCACTTTTTAGCAACTGCTGTGTGTGTGTGTGTTTAATGTCAGGGCTGTGGGCTGTATGTTAGCGGCCTGTGTGTGTGGTGAAGGTTGGGGGTTGTCTTGCTGGCTTTTGCAGGATCCCTTGATCTAAACGTTATTATCCTGTGACTCAGCTGACTAGCTGTACGTTCCCCTGCTCTGCTTTCAGATAGATGTTCACGAGCATGGTCCAAATGGGCTGCCCTTGTGTACACACTGCTTGCTCCTTTGATTGCATGCTGGTGGGAAGGGGGAGCAATTTCCTGGGCAGGAATTGTTCTGAAGCAGCTATGCACACAGCTCTTTCCCTATGTTTCCTGCTGATCTTACGCTCACAGTTTGCAAACCTCTTTATGGATTATGGCTGTTTCTGAGCCTGTTATGAAAATGCCTTTCAGAAAGAAGGTGCCCATGAAATCCTACTACTGACAGCAGGCACTTTGGGGACTTGACTACCATAACATTTCCCACAATTGGTGCAGTTGTTTTGCCGGAGGAGGGGGTCAGAGCAGGTGGTTACAAGAAATGTAAGCTGCACAAGTAGCAATACTAGGGGAAAGGCTGGTATAGACAAAATCTTGGTGAGACATGATTGTTTGGAATAGCCATAAGGGAAGCCTAATAGACTCACGTTACATGGAGTTTTCTTTGCTTCAAGCCCTGCCAATGGGTGATTTCAGACGTGACGGGCGGCACCATTGACTCTGGACCGTGGGGTGGTTCAGAGCACGGGCGGGGATGAAGGGGCGTGCCAACAGACGTTCGCCCCTTTGCCCCCGGCCATGGGGACCGCTGAACCATGGCCCAGGGTCAATGCTGCCACCTGTCCCACCTGTCGGGCAACCCCCCTCCCAGAGGGTGGGGCCCCGCACGGCCCCGCCCCCTGCACTCCCCAGCCGCCCACCCTCCCCAAGACAGGCAGCCGCCCACCGCCAGGACTCCGGAACGCGGTGAAGGTAAGGTAACAGACGTTACTTTTCCTTCACCAAGTTCCGGATTCCCCCTAACCACGCTTAGTTCACCACCGTGGTGTGGGAGAACAAAGCGTGGTGAGGTTCACCGCGGGGGGGTGGTTGACTGAGGTGAACATCTGGTTGCGAGAAAACAGACGTTCACCTGCTTTCAACCCCCTCCACGGTTGACTGTGGTTGACTGTGTTGATTTCAGAAAACGTAACGTCTGAAATCACCCAATGATTCTGGGTGCAAGCACTTTGGGAGGAATAAACCATTCAACATGCATGATGGATTGCTCTGGCCAGCAGCTCAATTAAGTTTGAGTGCATTTTGTATTGGAATCCCTACCCTCTGGCCTTAATGACAGGGTTAGGGGTTTTCCAAGATGGCAAAAAAAGCAACTTGAGGGAATCACAGGGAAGATGGGGGCTGAGAAATAATGGAGCCCAGCAGCTCCTGACTGTACTGTGGCTACACCAGCGAGCTGGACACCCAGACACAGGCCACAGCCACTCCATGTGATTCACTGCAGGGAGTTTTGTGTCTTGGCTGAGATGATCAAAGCCCCTTTCTATCCACCATTATCCCTGCAAGCTATGCTTATGTCACTGGATAAATCTTCTCCCCACCAACCTGATGGTAGTTTGCTCCCTATCTGGCCTTGGCTGCATCTGAGGTGCTTACTAGAGGAGAGTCTGTTTGGCTCCTTCAGTAACTGTGCTCTTTTTACTGGCTCCCACATTATTCTGTCACATGCTGCCCAACGGCATAGCTATAATAGGGGCAGGTGGTGGAGCTGCACTGATAAACACGCCAAAGCTTGCCTGAGGGCCTGAAGGCCCCCTCTGTCCAAGGTGTCTCAGAGCTGCTTTGATAACGCAGAACTGGGGCAATGTCAGTACTCAGGCAGCAAGAGAGAGCTAATTGGACAGGGGGCCACAGAGCACCAAGGACTGTCAAGAGTCTGGGGTAGAGACAAAGCGGACTGGCTGCACTTTACAGACAGTAGATGGAGCAGGTGACGGTCACAGCCTGTGAGCTGTGGAACCTGTCTCATACTGTACACACACTACCCTCCTGCAAAATGCACCGGGAAGGCTTCCTTGCTCCCTTGGCTCATACCCTCATGGTCAGAGCATTGCTGATTTACCATCCTCTCCTGTTAGCCCTGAGGTCTTTGCAGTTTCTTGCTGTGCAGCATCTGTGTGAGGGAAAGCCCAATACAACTGCACCATCTAGAGGCACAGAACTAGAGACAGGGAATGCCTGGGCCTTGGCAGCAGGGCAGACATTGTTTCTCCTGACCTGAACTTTGGCTCCTGTGCACCACCCAGGAAATGAGGTTTGAACCTCAAGCCTTATGCACGCTGTGCCTGGGATTTTTCTGCTCCTGGCGAGTGTGAGCTGCCAGCCTGTGACAGACCCAGGATCAGGCTGAGTGCAACAGCAATCATGACTCCCTTGCCTTCCTACGCTGACCCAGTCAGAGACCCATTCCAACAAAGGGGACCCACTGCTTCCAGCCAGCACTGCTTCCAGCACTCAGCACTGCTTCCAGCACTGCTAGATACCACTTACACAGACAGCAGAAGAGCCATTCCCTCAGGAAGGGCAGCAGGTGGTGTGGGGCACAAACTTGCATGTTGGCCATGGGGACACTTAGTGGCACTGGCTGTGCCGTGGGTGTTTGGTGCCCTCAGTGCACTGTACTGTCTCAAAGCAGCTCGCTTTGAGCACAAAAAGCCACCTCCACAAATAATCTACTACCAGCTGGCACTCCTGCTGTAGACATCACAGAGGCAATAGTTAGGAGGAAACAAAGGTCCTGTCACACCCATCGAATAGGGTTGTTTTACCCTGATGCTCCAGTAGGCCAACATGGGAGCGTCAGGGTCAGAC
Organism: Sphenodon punctatus; assembly: GCA_003113815.1. Lineage (NCBI taxonomy): Eukaryota > Metazoa > Chordata > Lepidosauria > Sphenodontia > Sphenodontidae > Sphenodon > Sphenodon punctatus. The sequence goes on from QEPC01001417.1 coordinate 1,060,614, forward strand.
TGTGAGAAGTGGCCACTCTATCCTCAGAGGCAGTTCTTCTTCAGGCTTACTTGTTGCTGCCTCCTTGGTGGCCAGGGAAAGGATACTCTTGTAGTCGTGGTAATGTTCTGAGGTGCGAGAGACAAGAATTCAAATCCTGAGGTTACCACAAATTTCCTGTATGATGGGGAGCAAATAAGCTTAGCCCCTCTGGTCCTGAATTCCCCACCTTCATGAGCAGAGTTGCCTGTGGCAAGTGTATTTCTTGAGCTGGCAAGAATGGATTTTCACAGCCTTGAGCCCACTGCAAGCTCCATCCTGGAGAGTGGGGGCTATGATGACTGGCTAGTGAATTGTTTATATATTTTACAGCCCTGCTCATGAGGTAGGGGAGGGAACAGAGATAATGTGAGGGGCTTGGAAACAGTAGCCATGGGGCTCAGAGAAATATCTTAGTGTGACAGGGGACTTCCCGCTGTTTTAGCAAGCTGCACCCTCACAGCCGCAAGCCTGGAGAGAGCGCAAGAGAGCTTCTACAGACTCATAGACGGTCTCCAGCCACCAGGGGTCACTGTAGAGCTCCTTAAACAAACACACAGCTCTATAAATACAAGCCCAGTCCAGATGTCCTGGCAGTTGAGTTGACAAATCCCAGGAGGTAGCATGAGCGCTTCCTTCCAGCAATGCTCTGCTAGCTTCTCCCCCACTGTGGAGTGCCTGGATATGTTTTCCTTTAACTTCCAAATGGAGAAAGACAGGTTAGAATCTCTGCCAAAGGCCAGGCCCTCCAAGTTGCCTTCCCCATGGGGATTCTGCATTAGGCCCTACCTGTTCCCAGGTCATGACCTAAGAGAGCAGCTTCTGAGCAGTGACATAGTCCAGCTTAAGGGAGATTCAAGCTTTGCAGCAGCCCAAGTAACAGTGGCATAGCTAGGCTTAATAGGGCCCTGGGGCAAGTCAAATGACTGGACCCCCTACCAACTAGGATGGGGGAAAGGGGAGGAGACATGGGGTGGGGGTATGGGTATGGGGGGGAGAGGGCAGTGAGGTATGGGGGTCACTGGCATGGATGGGAAAGCAAGGTACCAGAGCAGATTGAGCTTTGTGGGTGCTGCGTAGCAACAACCTATCTCCTGGCCAGGTCCATATGCACAGGGTAGCGCACCAGCACACTTCCCGGGGCGGGGGGGGGGAAAAAACCCATGTACTGCCCACCCATGCCTCTGGACAGAGCAACTGGGAAAAACCTGGGTTGCTCCAGGCAGGGGCAGGGGCAGGGGCGGGCGGTGTGTGGGTCGCAGGAGCGCACCTTCACCCACACTGCCTTCAGATGGGCGCCCGGGTCCATGGGGGATGGATGAATCCACGTGGGTGTGTCCTGTCTAAAAGCGGCCTTAGAGAGAAGCGGGAGCTAAAGGAGTACTCTGCCTTAGGGCCTAGGCAATCCCAGACTCATGGACCCTGCCACCCCTAAGGGGCTGTTTGGTGTATTTCCCTACTGTTTGCTGGAGGATTGTTGGTGGACTATATAATAAAGGGTGTTTTCAGACAAGCGCCTCCCCACCCAGCACCCACTGGTTACCCATGGCAACCAGTGGGTAATGGCAAGGGTGGGTAATGCGCTTGTCTGAAAACACCCATAGTGTGTGCTAGACTTAAGATCCCGCTGATCCGGCTTCTTGGGGGTGGGGTGGGGGATTGACCTTGGTAGACACGTAACCCCTCAGGGGCCATGCTGTAATATGCTGGGATAGGGAAGGAAAGGTGTGGGGCAGGGGGGAAAGGTGAGATATTAAGGGTGGGGTGGCAGCCATTGTCAGACATGGCATCAGCTCCTGGCTCCCTGGGAAAGGCATGGGCAGCTCCAGCTCCAGCAGGGCATTTTGATGTCGTATGGGGCTGGCCTTTCTAGGCTCCCCTGAAACCTGGGCCCTGGGGCAGTGGCCCCTCATGCTGCATCTGTAGCTACACCCCTGCCAAGTGACTCTGAATGGGCCACAAAGCTCTTACTGTAGATTCCAGCTACAGAAACAGGATCTTTATTGCAGCACCTCGTTCTCCAGCAGACAATGCTCTGGGCCCAGCAGGGATTAGCAGCAGGCAATGAAGTATTTATTTTTTTATTTATTTATTTAATAGATTTTTATCCCGCCCCTTCCTGCAATGCAGCTCGGGAATGGCAGCCCTCCTGAGCTGTAAAAGCTGCGGCCCAGCTCAAGAAAGCAGCTGAGAAGCTATCTGGACCAGGCTGCATAGCTGGGGGCTAGTTGTCAGCATTGTGTTTCTTTTGTTTACAATGTGACAGGCGCCCAGATGCAGGAAAATGCTATCAGAAACCAAACTCTAGCCCTGAGGCCTCAGCCTCGGGGAAAGCAGAAGTCAGCTGGGGAGCTGTGTGGAGTTCCTTCTAACAGGACCAGAGGGAAAGATCCATGGAGACTGGGAGTGACAGCCATGAATGTGATGTAACAAAGACCTTCTTGACCCATGGGGTTCCCAGTGCTCAGGCTCAGCTGTTGGTGCCTGGCAGCTGCCAGGGTCTGTCCCTTTGATGCTAGTGCAGGAAGGCAGGTCTGCTGTGGAGTAGCTGCCCCAAGGGAAGCCATGAGACCCAATTGCTTGAGACATTTGAAACTGCAGTAAAGGCTAGGGAAATAAATGGAGTGACCCTGGGATGGGTTAGAAATGGCAGAAGGGGCTTGGTTGGCACTTTGGGCATTTTCAGACAAGACACTCCCCTCCCACCCACTATACATGTTAAAGGGCACCCATCAGGCAAAACTACAGCCCTGCAGCAACATCTACAGTGAGTGGGTGAGTAGTGGTTGGAGAGTGTCTTGTCTGAAAACACCCTTTGACTCTGGGTGATTTCAGATGTGACGGGGCACCCATTGGCCCCGTCACGGAATCACCTTTTGATTCCCCGCCGGAATCAGAACGGCCCGTCAACAGACGAGCCGGCTGATCCTGGAGGGGAATCTGGGGAGGGGGGGCAGCCACACAGCCAGCCCCCCCCAGGCTGCCCGCCGTCTGGGAAACGGGTGGGCACAGTGGCCAATGAGGCTGCTGCGCCCGATTCTGTCCTGGGGTCTGGACCACGGCCCAGAATCGACGGTGGTAACAGACGTTACCGGCCGCCGATTCCGGGCCATGGTTCAATTAACCATACTTTCGGAGATGGTGCCAGGACCATCCTCGAAAGCGTGGCTAATTTGCTCACCACCGGTGGTTCACCGTGGTGAACATCTGGCAGCGAGCCAACATACATTACGTGACCATCCGCCACCGCAGGGGATTGTCTGTGGTTGACCATGATCGCGTAACGTCTGAAATCACCCTCTGAGGAATGGCTTGGGCAGAGAACACATATCCTGCACCAGCTCCTCAGAGAGCCAACCTGCACTCAACGTGCTCTGGACTCTGGCGTGCACCATGACAGTCACTACCATGCTAGATTACCTTTCCTTCCAGGGAGAGCCGCGCTTGGGCATCTAGACTGAAACAGGCTGGGCCATGGTACAGGGACTAGTTGGTGGGAGTTGCTGGGCTTAGCATGTGGCCTGCTAAGCTTCGGGGCTGCTGCCAAGCAATTTCAAGCAAGAAGCTCAAGCTGAAATGCTCATAACAATGGGATCAGCATCCTCCTGTTGCTCACACATGACAAGACCAGGCACAGCCCTGTAATGTGGATAGAGGTGGACCAAGCCTTCAGCTGGGGTGACTGAACAGGCATGAGTGAATTTGCACTGGGTGTCTTTAGACGCAGCGGGGATTGGGTGCTTAAGATTTTTGTCACATGACTGTGCGTTGTGTCTAAGCACTGTCACTATTTTTGGCCACTGGTCTGCCCCCCATTAGCCTCCCATTCACTCCTCGTTGGTTGCACCGATGTCTCAGGGGCAGCAGTTGAGTGTTTTCCCTCTCCACGTGGCTAACGTTGTGTCTAAAGATGTCGAGTGGTATGTTCGTGTTCACAGCCATTTCCAGTCTGTCTGCCGTGATTCCTCCCTGTCTGCCCTGAATCCTCCACTCTGCGCTGCTGCCAAACAGCTTGTTCCTTGCTGCACACGGACAGCTCATTCGTTGCCGTACACTGTCTTTGTGCTCTCCCAGAACACCTGTGAAGAATGAGCTGTTTAGCTCTTGCAAGGAGAGCTTCCGGTGCGAGGGATAGGCAGGATCCTGATTAGCCCCTGGACATGGAAAGGCAGTCGCTGTGTCTAAGTACTGCAACGTATGAAACATGGGGAAACATGCGTAACTATACAATGGTGTCAACACACATTCAGCCGCCTCTTTCCGTTACGTCAAAAACCAGGCACTGACTCCAGCTCTCTGTGTAGCTCCAATCTAACCTTTCCAATCTATGAGAGGCACTGGCTGTAGGATTATCACTCCTCTGGTGTCAAACTCGTTTTGCTGCAGCATCTCTGTGTAGAGCTGCTATTGTTTTTTCTGAGGTAATAGTGGGCAAGATCGTGTAAGAAAGAGGAGGGGCAAAGAGGCTCTCTCGCCCCCTTTTGGACTTGGTCACACTCTCTATGGAGCATGTGACATCATGGTGCTCCAAAGGAGGTGTGGCCACATCAGAAAGTGGAGGGTGAGAGTCCCTTTGCCCCTCCCCTTTCTGGGTGAAAGCATCCAGGAAGGTGGCAAACCTAACTGGCCAGACGACAACTCTGGTGCCCCCCACCCCTGACTAGTACCCCCTACCCCAAGGCTCGATTAGCTGCAATGACACAGAATCCTGACCCTGCAGGGCTCTGTGTAGCAGAGACCCAGCTCCCTCTCACACTACAACAACCTCCTCTCATATTATAACCAGCTCCAGCCACAATTTGCTCTGGCCAAACAGGCCTTACTGGAGCAGCAAGGCCCCACGGATCACGTCTCACTCCTCCCCACCCCCACTTCATCCTTACTACATCGAGCCTGCCCCCCACAGCAGCTTGATGCTGTGTCCTTTGTATGAACCCTGGATCCTGGTAATTCAAGCTTCCTTTGTGGCTGGCTCTGAAATTTCTGCTGATTGGCTCCTTTCTCACAGTTAGATGGAAAATACAGAGCCCCTCTTTCCTGTGTCTGGGGGTCTCTGCCGGGAGAGCAGGCGCTTGAGAGCCAAGAGCCCCATGTTTGGCACTGCTGGGGAGGCAAGGGAACTCTCTGGGCTCTGGTTGCTCTAACCATGAGGCGATCCTGTCCCTGCTGCTGATGCAATGTTGCTACTTACTAGGGGCACATTCAGATGTGCGCTTAATTCGCACAGCAGCAGCAGCGGCGGCATCGTGCGATTTAAAGCAACGTGCACTTCTGGGTTGGTGTGAATGCACCAATTCAACATACTGCGAACTGTCGGAGTGCGGTTTTAAAAGCTGCTCCGAGCAGCTTTTAAAACCGCACTCCGACAGTTCGCATTACGCTGAAATGTGCGCACTAGATGCATTCACACCAACCCGGAAGTGCGCGTTGCTTTAAATCGCACGATGCCGCCGCCACTGCTGTGCGAATTAAGCGCACATCTGAATGCAGCCTAGGTCATAGTTTGGATGAGAAAGCATGGTCATTTAAACAGGAATCATCTCCACTCTGTCACCCTCATCCAGTGCCATATACCCCACTATTATAGATTCAGGGGCTTTGCTTGGGCAGCACATTGATGGGGAGAGCCCTGTCTTCTCCCACCCCTGTGATGTAAGCATGCATGAGGGAGGTGAAGGGGTCTGTGAGCTCAAAACTGGGTGGGATTGAGGGTCAGACTATCTCAATGCAAATTAAGTTGTGAAATTTGTTGACTGAAGATGTGGTCAAGCAAGGCCAGTAGTAGGACTGGACAAGTTTCTGGAGGATAGGTCCATTAGCAGCTATTAGCTGGGTAGGTCATGTGGATCATAACCTCTTACTGTCCATGTCCAGAGCTGGAAGTGAACAACAGGGAAAAGATTGCCCCATTGTGACCTGTTGGGTACCCCAGAAACTGAGATTGGCCACTGTCGGAGACAGGTGCCGGGCTTGATGGACCATTGTTCTGACCCAGTCTGGCACTACTTATCATCTCTCCTGCTCAGGGCTAGTGAGTGTTGGTTCCCCTGGCTGGCAGGGTGTTGGTTCCCCTGGTTTGCCCCTCTGCTCTGTTGTGTAGATCTGTGTGAAAAGGCATTACTCAGAAGCACAAACCTGGTTCTCTGTTCTGTTTGCATCTATCCATTCAAGACAGAGGGACATGTCTTTGCAGCCCCTTCATACTCCCATGTTAATGAATTCCCCTTTGCTTTCCTAACACAGTCAGGAGGAAGAGAAGCCGCCACTGACCCATCTCTGCAGGAAGGGTCCTGGGAAATATTTGCTCCCATCTGCCAAGTTCTGGTTTGCATCTCTCCATTGGTTGCAAAATCGGCTGGCTCCCACTCTCCTGCTGTTTCGACATATATGTAAGACCTGGCTGCTCCATCAGGCTTTTGGCGGGGGTCGGGGGGGGGGGATAGGGATGGGGGTTTTCCCCATGTGGTGTATTTTAAATTGTTTTAAAATTTTATTATTGTTTTAAATGAAATGTTGTTCGCCGCCCCGGGCTGCCCTGTGGGCAGGAGGGGCGGGATATAAATTTAAAAATAAATAAATAAATAAAAATGCAAAAACAAACGGAAAAAATTAATCTGCCAGCTCAGCCAGATTCCCCAGTGGGAAGCCAATTGAGGGAGGGGTGATCTCTGTATGGTGCTGGTGTGCCTTTGCTGTGCATTCTCTCTTGGGCTCTTCAGTCTCCAAAAGTGTCAGCAAAGAGGAGGGAACTTGCAGAAAACAATGGAGACAATTAGAGGGTTGCCGAGCTGAGTTTGGAGGGAGGCGAGAGCTCTGCCCAGTCAAACAAAGGGTGTTTTCAAATGAGCAAGGTGATGTGGGGGTCTGTGGCCGGTGTGTGGTTCTGCCATGGAGCACCATGCAGGTGGAATGTGTGAGGGAACGAGTCAAACAGGCAGCTCCCAACATGGCTACCGCAGTCATGCATACATCTGCCACACACTCCCACCACCACGAACCAGCCCTGGAAAAACATCACACGAGCTGCCGCGTTCCCCTTTCCCCCCTCCCCCCTGTCTATGCCACCCCAAGCCCTGCTCAGTAGCCCACCCCCTGCCATGATGCACAGCCCGGGGGCCTGGGCTCTTGTGGTGATTTGGCCTAACCGTGTTTTGTATTTTGCATGCATGTCCTTTAAGGGCTTCTGGTAGGGCTTGGAGCAGGAGCCAACCAGGCCATGGGGCCACAAGTCTCCATGGTACTGGCGGACCTGTCTGCTGGCGTGCCTGGTCGCTCCCGTTCATAAGGGCAGGGGCTCTGTGGCTGCCCGTTGCCACAAATCCATTTGGCTTTCCCCACATGGAGAGCTCTAGATTTCCCAACAGGGCTCCATGAGTCGTCGGGAGTGGGTGCTCTATGGCTCACGGGAGTGCGCATCCAGCCGCTCCACTTTCAGATGGGTGGTCGGATCCATGACTCCTGGGTGGCCATGCAGGGTAGTGTCTCATTTGAAAACCCCCAAAGACTAAGGGGGGGGAGGAGGAACCAGATTATGAAGACCAAAGAAATGTGGGGAGGAGGGCAGAATGACTGAAGGTGGAACTGAGAGAGCAAGTATCAGTCAAACATCAGGAAAAATCCCCTAAGAGGGAGCTGTCTAGTTGGCCAGACAGTGACACCCCATTTCCAAGCGTAACCTAATGCTGACTGGAAATTTACAGGAGTGAGTGAGAGAACTATGTATGTAAGTCCTGGGTCTGGCCCAGCCCCAGAAAATTCCCAGGGAGCACGGCGACATCAGGCCTCAGATTGTCTCCATGTGCGGGGGCCTGGCTTGGGATTGTTCTGGGTCCGAACAGCAGCAGAGCAATTCCTTTCCAGACCCTTTGAATATTAACGCAGATGAACAGAAGCAGGCCTGCTGCCATAGTTTGGATGCAGGATGGGACGGGAGGCTGCTGTTAACACTGATGGCCAGAAACTACCCGTCCCACTGAGCCCCCCGGTGGGATATGCCCTGGGACTGTAGGGGTAGGGCAAGAATGGTAAAGTGTGACCTTTACTATCAGCCCGAGGGCATGTTTACCTGAAAGAGAGCCCTATCAGAGTAAGCTACCCTTAGCTGTTCATGTGGCTGCTCCTAGACAGGATTAATTAACAGCAGCTCCATGTTACCAGATATAAACTGGCACATGAACATTAGCATGTGGTAACTTATCCCTAGAGGTAACATATCATGCATGTATCCTACACATCTCTTTGGGGTAGGGTGTGGTACTTTACTCCTGGGGTAAGTTATCACACACTAAAATACTAAACGCTCATATGGCCACGCCCATCCATTAACACTGAGTAGGGGGTACTTACCCTCTGGGTCACAGCAGTCGCAAAAGAAGATTTACACCTAAGGAAACTACAGCAAGGGGCTCTGTTTCATGTGAGCAGTCACACTAGGACTATCTCCCTCTTCCGTCCCAACCCCACCATAACTGTTACCATTCCATGGCCTTGATGCCAAGTAAGGACTCTTGTGCACCTGCCCATTGCCTCAGCTGCTTTGAATATGGTTCTGTGAGAAAGGAAAATACAAAGAGAGTAGATTCTGAGCCCCTGTGAGAATGCTCTGGGACACCTCCGCATACCTCCCAACAGCATACCTCCCCTTTAAAAGAGGACGCTTATGAAAAATACATGGTACAGGGCTACATTGGTTCTAGTACAGTCCTGCACCATGTATTTTTCATAAACTTCCACTTTTACAGGGGTGGTATGGCCACTCTACTCCCAATAGTGCCTCTTTAGGAAGGATAGTGCCTCTTTAGGTGCTGAATCTCATTGTCCCTCTTTCAGGAGAGGTTTTACACAAGACTTGTTAGTAGCGTATTTCTAAATTTCTGGAGAAAGAAACTTGTGCAGGGGGATTTAGACTTTCTTCCCCACTGCCGGAAGTGAGCCAGGTGCCATTGAAAACAGCAGGTGCCACGAACTAGTGCAGACTTGGAGATACGGAGTTGTAAAAGCCTCCATATGGGGGTTTTACAACTCTGCATCTCCAAGTCTGCACTAGCTCACGGCGCCTGCTGTTTTCAGTGGCACCTGGCTCACTTCCAGTAGTGAAGAGGAATGTCTAACATACCCACACACCCCTGGCACAAGTTGGTTTCTCCGGGAATTTAGAAATACACTACTAAAAAGCCTTGTGTAAAAATGGCCAGAGAGAGACAAAAAGACCAGTATTCACTCCTCAGGCACCTCCTTTGTAGTTGCCTCACACAAGAAGCACTTGAGAGGCCAATGGAGAGATGATGTACTGAGAAGCAGGAGAGCTTCTGTCCCTCCTTGTACACTTGGAATGTTGGTAGCAGTGTGCAAATGGCTGAGGGGTGGAGCTTATTGGCTGAGGGGGCAGGACTTGTACCTCTTTGGGTACTCTAAATATTGGGAAGTATGCCCCAGGCAGCCCACCAGATAGGGGAGCAGCATTTTACAGAAGGAACATGTTAACCAACAGAGTATAATTGCACCATGACTAGGCCCTTGCATGAGAGAGGTCTGGTTGTAAATCAGAGACCAGGGAGAAAACAGAGAGCAGGTCCGAGACAAGCCAGCCACCCCTGGGAGCAGGCTGGCACACACAGTATCTAAGCAGATATAGAGCAACGGGGAGCTGTACAAATAAATAAAAACAGTTAGTTTTTATTTGGAGCAGAGATGAGGAAATGCACGGCATAGATCCATGGCATAGATCCGTGACTGGACCCCCCTCTTCCTGAGCTCACCCATGAAGTACCTCTGTCCTCAACTTCTGTGTGGCCCTTGGAGCTTGTACTAGTTTTCAAAGTGGTCCCTGGGAGGGAAAAGGTTCCCACCCAACTTAGACTGAGACTCAAGAAATCTGGGTTTAACTTGGGCAAATGGACTTGGGCAAATGACTCAGTCTCTCTGTCGAATAGGATAATAGCCCAGCATCATGGCATGATTGGGAGGATAAATAAATTACATATTGTTACGGAATCAGATATTGTAGTAATTGGGGGCTGATGCAGATTTAATGGGAGCTGAGTTTTTTAACAGCTCCTTGTGCCTTTGAAAATCTCCTTGTAAAGGACAATTTCATTGTAACATGCTGCCTGTCTCACCCCACCTCATACTGACGAGAGAGAAAAGGGACTTAAATATAATAATAGAAATAAAGAACGGCAAAGAGGAAGCTGCTGCTTGCATAGATAGAGGACCTATGAGCCAGGCCCATAGCTAAAGGGGTGGCGGTAGGCAGGACATGTCCTCCCCGCCAAGATTTTGGCCCCTCCCCTCAGCTTCCACTAATAAGCAATACATACATGGTATGAAACAAAGGGATTTTACACAAGTCTACAGAAACATAAACAAATGAGAGGGGACAAAAGGGGCCATTTGCTCCAGGCCTCACAAAAAGGAGCCCCACAATGAAACTGGAATGTGGATTTGAACATGGCTGGTGGAATCGGGGCAACATGATATTCTGCCCGCAGTCTCCAGAACCTCTAGGAAGCCCTATGAACAAGGCTGCCTACAAACTGCACAGGGTCATAACTATCTGACTGCAGCTTTATTAGCTGCCTGTTCATGAAAAACACATATACTTGCCCCCTTAGGACATTTTAGCCTCTCTTTTTGTGAAAGGGCATTTTCACACAAGATGCTCTCCGCACCCCCCACTATACATGTTGCAGGGCTGCAGTGTTGCCCTATGGATGTCCTGTAACATGTATAGTGGGGGGGGCGGGCGGTAGTGGGTAGAAAGTGTCTTGTGTAAAAATGCCCGAAGTCTGGGCCCGGGCCTGGTATGAGCATTGCTAGAGAAGCACAGCTAAAAGGGTCTGAACAGAACACTTGGAGGTGGATAGATGGGCCACGTGTCCACCTCCACGATTCTCCCTCACACCCCCTTAGCTGTGACCACATCCCAGTACATTGAAAGAAGGGAGACATAGTTAAGGGGAGCTGCTGGAAATCTTGGGGGAGGGGAGTGTCTGCTTGTGTGCCTCCATGCATCACTTGTGGCTTGTTGGATAGTCCAGTGACAGTGCCCAAGACACAGAAGCGCTTTTAAAGGCAAAAGAAGTATAAAGAAGACACTTTACCTTCTCTTAAATTCACAAAAGCCTGTGAGATTTCCCTATAGCCAGGCAGGCTCGGCTGTGCCTCCTGGATGTGAAAGATGAGGCAATACTGCCCAGTCCCAGGGGGATGGTCTTGCTGTGCTGGAAGGGGAGATGCTGCACAGCAAGGCTCTGCAGAGGGAGAGGGGCTTCATGCTGGGGGGAGTGAGAGAAACAGGGGCTGTGGCTGTGAGACACTAGCACCATTCACAGCCTGAGGGATTGGCAGTGGTGAAGATTTCACCTGGGGGCCTAGGAACTAATGCTGCTCAAGCATGCTCACTCAAAGGGGTTTTTGTTGTTGTTGTTTGTTTTTTGTTTTTAAATGAAAATGTGTTTTGCAACAAAGTGGAAATTTTCCACAAAAAAAAGTCACACATTCTCAGGAATTTTCTTGGGGGGGGGGGCAAATTTGAGGGATTCAAAGAGGGAAAGAATGGATGTAAACAACATTTCCCCCACTTTTATTGATTCGTGTGCGTGTGTGTGTGGCTAGAGAGAAGCTCCTTTCCAGCTCAGCCTGACTGGTAGTTGCTGCCCTAAGGCTCTGACTCTGCCTTAGCATGCTGCATGTGGGGCACAGCTTAGCATGAGCGGAAGGCTGAGTCAAGCCCTGAGGCACTAAAACACATCCCTGATCCTCCCTCCATGAGATCCCAGTTCTCTCTCAGACCTCAAGCTTCTTCTTCATCTCCATGCGGTAGATGATCTGGTAGCCATCATCCCAGGCATAGATCTGCCTCTCCTTGGGGTTGTACTTCATGCTGGAGTGGGAGCCGTAGCGTTTGGGGAAGTAGACCAGAGCAGCATCTTCAGAGGTCATAGTTCCGCTGACGTCGAAGACACACTGGATGCGGGACCGGCTTGGCAGCCGGGTGTTGTAGACCACGTAGAGGGCCCCGCAGATGACAAAGGCACTCTCAGCATTCTCCCGGGGGCATGGTGTGTCCCACATTTGCTCAATGTCCAGTGACGTGGAGTCCAGCTTAGCCAGCGCAATGTTCTTCTCATTCTCACGGGTGGCGTAGATGGCCCACAGCCCCTCCTCATCAGCTGCCACATCAATGTAGTTGTAGGATGACAAGCCAAAGACAGGAATCTGCTCCTCAGCCGGGAAGACAGCGCTGTCGACGATGGTTTTGTTGGCCAGGCTGAACTTGATGACTTGGAAGGTTCCATGGCGCCGGATGTAGTAGAGGTGTCCCCCGTACACCAGGTGCCCAGTACCCACCCAAGGGTAGGGCAGTTTGATGCGTGCTGCCTTGCGTGTGGCAGAGAAGAGCGTGAACTCCCTCATCCTGGGGAAGACGTACACCGTGTCATTGCTGGTGCCATCAAATACATAGATCTTCTCAGAATTCCCCACTGGGTCTTTGGTCCAGAGCCCCGCTGTGCTGCCAAAGCGCTTCAGGATCTTCATGGCTTTCACCTGGGAGATTGTGTCACTGCAATCTGAAAGGAGAGCAGAGTCACTAGAGCCAACCTGGGATGTGCTAGGGACTCGTTCACACAACACGTTTTTAGAATGTCTGATCCAGCTCCTCCTGACTAGAGTCCTTTACAGCACCATTCAGCTGAGTGACACTGAGTGAGTAGGAGCATCTGGCCCTGTTCCTCTGTGATTGTCTCAACTGCCTGTTTAGCTGTTATTACCTGTGGAACTTAAAGTCATGGTCTCCATCTGGGGTGAATAGGTGGGGCCATGAGACCCAGATGAAGCTGCCTGAGCTCTAGAAGCCCAGACTTTAGGAGCTGGGAAAGATTCTTGCGTAAAATTGCACAACTATGTCATACAGTCCAGACATTGCTTTCCATCCTGGCCACAATGAAGTCAGGCCAGTACTAGGGATCATATAGATAGGGTGGGTTGCACGTGTTCTGGGACTGTGTTCATTTGGGCTACCCGTGCTGTGTTTGCTATTGTATTTGTAACTTAATTTATTTATTTATTTATTTTATAAATTTATACCCCGCCCTTCCTGCAAAAGCAGCCCGGGGCGGCTTCCAACAAATAAAAACATAATACAATAAAATTCAATTTAAAATCATCCATAACAATATAAATTATTAAAACAGGGCTTAAAACATTATAAATAATAAATCGGGTGGGGGAGCTAAAAAAAAACCTCACCCTACCCTCCCACCCTCCCCAAAGGCCTGGGCGTACAGCCAGGTTTTGCAACTTCGCCAGAATGTCAAAAGGCTGGGGGTCAGGCGAGCTTCTTCCAGAAGGGAGTTCAAAGGCGCAGCCCGGCCACCGAGAATGCCCTCTCCATTGTGGCCCCCCGCTTAACACGGGGGACCTCCAAGAAGGCACCCCCGGCAGACCGAAGGAGCCGCTCTGGGGTGCGGAGGGCGAGACGGTCCCTGAGGTATGAGGGGCCCAGACCGTATAGGGCTTTGTAGATCAACACCACAACCTTGAACCTGGCTCGGCACGCTATCGGCAACCAGTGCAGAGCTCGGAGCACAGGTGTAATATGCTCCCGACGGCCCGTCCCCGTATAAGGAGATGAGCCGCCGCATTCTGCACTAGCTGCAGCCTCCGAACCAGGAACAAGGGAAGCCCCACGTTACAGTAGTCCAGCCTCGAGGTGACGAAAGCATGGATGAGGGAGGCCAGGTCCGGGCCGGAGATGAACGGATGCAGTCTACGCTCCAGATACAGCTGGCGGAAGGCAGCTTTAGCGACTGCCTCCACCTGCCGCTCCAGGCGGAGGTCTGCGTCCAGTATCACCCCCAGACTCCGGGCCTGCTGAGCTATAGGAGGGCGAACCCCCCCAACCAGGGGGGCCACTACCTCCCTCTCTCTCCCCACCAACATCACCTCCGTCTTATCGGGGTTGAGCTTCAGTCTGCTCTGCCGCATCCATTCCGCCACGGCCTCCAAACATTGGGATAGCAACGAGAC
>QEPC01001417.1:1080111-1154846 GCA_003113815.1 Sphenodon punctatus
GGGGGGGGGGGGGGCGGGTCTGGCCAGAGACTCAATCCCAGGTGCTGTGAGAAGGCAAAGGAGACAGATGCTGATCCCTGCTGGGCTCTTCTTCCCTCACATCTTAGGCCACCAGCAAGTGCCTCTCGTCCTGTTGTTCCCTGTCCTTGCCCTGCAGCAGAAGGCCACTGTTCTTGCCTTGGGGGAGTCAAGAGTTATCTTCTTTCAGTCAAAGATTCCTCTCCTTTTCCCCCTCCTACTCAGCGACAGCAGCACACGGAACCAAGGACCTCTTGCTCCCCAAACAAGAGTCTTGCCTCTTGACCACCAAGCCCTGCTAAAGTCCTCTCTCAGGGGCTGCTTCTTCCATTCATCCCAGCCTCCCAAATCCCTGGAGAATCAGCTCCTTCCCCTCACAGTACGTGAGTCTGCAACAGCCTTACTCTTCAGCTTTCCCAGCAGGAACCTTTCCCTTCAGCTCTGGAAATTGTGGAAGAGACCCCAGCAGTATAACAACTTCAAACTTGGCAGAGACACTGGGAATTGAACCAGGGGGGTCTAGCATTAAAACTACATGTCTCTACAACTTGAGCTAAAGAGCCAGGCTATGTAACAGGCTCTCACACTATGAATCAGGCATACAGGGGGGAACACACCATCCACCCCTCAAGAGGATTCTACCACCCACTCTCACCTCTAGGACGGCCAGTCTCCTCTCAATGTAGTCCATGAGCTGCTGATGCTGTTGGCCCTTGATGGCACCAGCCATGAGGATGAGCAAGAGCCAGCCATGCTTGGGAGCCATGACTGTGCCTGGTGTCCTGTGCTTTGCTGAGCACTCTGTACTGGATTCCAGCTCATGTCTCTGGAATGTTTTGACAGTTTCTCGAGGAAGGGGGGGGGAGCAGGGGCGCAACCTCATTCGCCAGATTTTATTAAATCCAGATGGCTCTGAAGGAGAGAGGCTGCTCTGTCCCAAAGGAGACCAGCTCCAAGAGCCTTAACCTTTTCTTTGCCAGGAGCCAGAAGGGCTGCCATAGGAAGGTGGGTCATCACCCACATTTGTGCCCACAAGGGACTGTTCCTTCCCAGTTGGTCCAATAAAAGAGATTGCCTGACCTGGACTACTTTGTCTCCATTTGTGATGGGTGTAAACCCCGATCTGTTAATTATCTTAATGAGTAAAATATGAATGTGAATGCTGTCTGTTTATATCCTGGTCTCAGGTAAACACTGTTTGTTTAGGACTGTGTAACTAAACATCAGATGTTTGTATTCCTAGTCAGTCCAGGCTCCTTTGGAACCTGGAGCCTGACTCCCTGTACTATGGTGTACATTATTCTAATAAAAAGAGCTTGATAAAATTATACTCTATAGCCTTGATTCTGGAACCAAAAGGGGGAGGGGGGGCGGGTTGCTCTCCAGAACCCCACTCTCCTTTCTTCCCAGAGCCCTTTCCACTAGGCTATCAGAATCTCATGTCTATAGAAGGACAGCAACACATGAAATGGGAACTGGTTGAACGTATCCTGTTTAAACTCCTGGTATTCACGTTCAAAACACTCCACGACCAAGCTCCCCCTTACCTCTCGGACTTAATCTCCCTACGCACTCCTGCATGTGCTCTCCGCTCTTCCTCTGTCCCCTCCCTCACTCTCCCTTGTTTCTCCTGCTCACCTTAACCGCCTTCGACCCTTTTCCCTCGCTGCCCCCCATGCCTGGAACTCCCTCCCTTCCCACATCCACCTTGCCCCCTCCCTCCGCTCCTTCAAATCCCTCCTCAAGACCCGCTTTTTCCTTGCTGCCTTTCCCAATGCCTGCTAGTCGTTCCCCATATACTTACTGTCTGCCCTCCTCTGCAGACTGCTGCAACCAACCTGATTGTAACCAAGCCAAGCACACGCACCTGAGACTTCGCATCCGCCTGAATGTTTGTTTGTCTTCTCCCCTGTCTCTCCCACTGTCCCCTCTCCCTGTCTCCCCCTCCTTGTCTTTTAGATTGTAAGCCACAGGCAGGGACTGTGTCCATTTCTATGTTCTGTATGGCGCCAAGTACATGACTGGCGCTATATAAATGTTTATTATAATAATAATAATAATAATAATACTTGACCGTAAACCCCCTCAAGCCTCCACTCCCCTGAGCTAAAGATGCGGATTGAAGATTCACCTCCTGACTTTGGACTCAGACAGCAGGAGGTTCCTCCTCTTTTCCCTTGTTTCTTGATTATTCATTTAACTACGGATAAGATCTTGGGATGCATGTCCCCATTCTTTGTTCAGAAGGCTCTGGACAGTGTTGCTGGCCCTTTTAAAACTGTCAAGAGGCTCTGATCAGGGGATCAGCTGATTGAGACTGGCTCTGATAAACAGCACAGCTCTGCTTCACTCCCTGAATTTTGGAGAGGGAGTCATTGTGAAGGTGGACCTCTGTGATGTTCCCAAGGCTGGGATTGCTGAAGGACTGGCATCCCGCAGTATTACTGACATCCAAAGGATCTCTGTTCACAAGGATGGTGTTCTTGTTCCAACCAACCTCCTTATCCTGACATTTTGTGTGTTCTTGCTGCCAGCCTCCCTCACTGATGGATATTTGCGTTGCTTCGTGCAGCCATACATCCCAAAACCTTTGTGCTGTTTTAAGTGCCAGCAGTTTGGGCATGCCCAGGCTTCTTGTCAGGATTCCCTTACTTGTGCCCGCTGTGGAGTGGTGGGTCATAAGGGCGCAGGTTGTCAGACCACTCCATGTGTGTCAACTGTGTGACTGCCCGCTCAGCATACACTCACTCTTGTCCCGCATAGAAAGCCAAGAAGAGATCCAGTAGATTAAGGTTGAGCAGAATTTTTCATATCCTGAGGCTCGCAGGCTGGTTGGTCACTTCCCTGGCTGCACCCTCCTTCATGGCAGTGGTACGTTCTGGTCTTTCCAAGAGTGTGGCAGCACAAACAGTAATATCGGTTCCCACAGTCAAATTGTTTTACCGACAGGCGAAGGCTCTTTTTCATCCATCTGGGCTGTCATGGGTGGCCTCTGATAGCGCGAGTCATCTGGCAGTTGAGCATACAGAGAGGTCGGTCAGACCCTCCTCCTTTGCAACAGCCTGGCTCTGCCTCCAAGACCCGCTCTAAGCCTCTTTGATTGGCTGCCCTTGTCCGGTGTACTTGTGCACTTTTCCACTCCCAGCTTGTGGCTGTCAGGCTTTCTCTGTCTCCACCTCATAACTGACCACTTTTATTCAATGGAATTGGCGTGGTCTCTGCTCCCAGCTTGAGAATGTCAAGTCTTTCATAGACAGTTACCATCTGCAAGCTCTGTGTTTTCAGGAGACTCTCTTCTCTGCTGCACAGGCCTGCACCATCTGGAACTTCCCCCTGGTGCACAAGGACACCTTTAGCTCTGGCCATGCCTCTGGTGGGGTGACCGTCCTTGTCAGGGACAGATCTCCATTTGCCCCCATTCCTCTGTCGACTCCTCTTCAGGCTGTGGCAGTCCAGCTGTTGCATCGTGTCGCACTTACCCTCTGCTCTATCTATTTGCCCCCATAGAATGCTGCGGTTGACATGGACCTGGGGAATTTGGTTTCTCAGCTGCCACTGCCATTCCTGCTTTTTGGGGTCTTCACAAGCTCTGGGGCTAATCGGATACAAATGCTCGAGGGACGTCTCATTGGACACTTTGTCTCAGACAATGGCCCTCCCGTGCTGAATGCTGGCAAACCTACCTGTGTCCACTTGCCCAGTTGCTCCTTCACGGCCATTGGTCTTTCCATCACTTCCCCAGTTCTGGCTCCATGCTTCATTTGGAGGATCGATGATTCCCCTAGTGATCACTTTCCTGTCCTCCTGCAGGATGACACCGAGAGCAACTGTCTTCTGAGTTGGTTGCTGCATTGGCAGCTTGAGAAGACTGATTGGGTTAAATTTCAGAGCTTGGCTGTGGTGTCAGATGACGTAGTCACTCGGGGAGATGTAAATTCTTCCATGGCAGAGTTCAATGCCTGTATTCTTCAAGCAGCCAAGCAGTCTGTCCCTAAGTCCTTGGTGTCTTATTCTCGTTTTCTGAAGCCATGGTGGAACACTGCCTGTGCTATGGCACAGAAAGTAATGAAGTATGCTTGGGGAATCTTCCACTGGTACCCAACACAATCCAACGTTCTGGCCTTCAAGCAGGTACGGGCTGCAGCTCATTGTGTCTGCCACCTGAAGAGATCCTGGATTTGCTTTGTCCCTGGGATCTCTAGTACCATTAGCACAAAGGTGGTTTGGGATAAGATTTGGAAAGTTTCTGAGTCTTACATCTCCTGCTCTGTCCCAAACATACGCCACCAGGGCCTTGAGGTGGCTGACCTGCCTGGCATTGTCAGTGCCATTGAGGAGACCTTTTCCCTTTGCTTTAGTTCGACCAATTACTCAGCAGCCTTTCTTGTCATCAAATGTCTGGTGAAGGAGACCCCTTTGCAGTTTGGGGCCTCACAGCCGGAGGATTACAACTGGCCTTTCTCCACGCTTGAACTCTGCTGCATTGCACTCAGCTGGCAACTCAGCTACCGGGCCGAATGGCATCATACATTATGAGATGCTGAGGCAACTGTCCTCTCCTGCTCTTCACCTTTTGTTGTGACTTTACATAGGGTCTGGCAGCACGGGGAATTTCCTGAGTTGTGTCATATGGCCATTACAGTTCCTATCCCCAAACCTGGGGGAACCCGACTTTTCGGCCAATAGTGTTGACATGTTGCGTCTGTAAGGTCCTGGAGTGTATGGTCAATGCCCGCTTGGTCTGTTTCTTGGAGACAAATGGTCTGCTCACCAATACCCAGTGTAGCTTCCATCAACAGTACTCCAGGTTGGACCATCTGTTGCACCTGAAAACCTTGATCCGGGAGGCAATTGTGTGTCAGGAGGACCTGGTCACCATATTCTTTGACTTGGAGAAAGCCTATGACATCTCCTAGAAGTATGGTAGTCTGTAAGACCTGCATGAGTTTGAGTTGCAGGGTAACCTGCTCAGGAAGTGTTTCACACCTCGCTCATGCATAGTTACGTTACTGTCACTATCGCTCCTCGCCACGGGCACCGTCGTTGGGTGGGGGCACGTCCATCAGGGCCCGACCTGAGTTCCACCCCCGCCTACCCAGAGCCCTCTGGGATTGTGTCACTGCCCGCCCCACCACCACCACCCCCGGCGCAGCCAGCACCACTGGCCACGCAACAGGCACCGGATGCGGGCGCGGGGCCATCTGCTGCATTGGACTCAGCCATGCCCCCGGTGCAACGTTCCACACACTTGTGGGTGTGCGTGGGGGGTGGGGCCTTGGGAATAAATGCCAGTGCTGGGAAGCACTCGGCGCTGGTGATTGAGACAGAGAAACCAGCCACAAGAGAAAGCTAAGTAGTGTGGTGCTTGTGGAAACTTTGGGATCCTTGGAGTATTGTTGACTGTGAACCTATAGAAGTACAGTTGTTGGTACCCTTTGAACCTTCCCTGAGTGTGACTGGTAGCATGTGTGTGAGAGAGCCTTTGGAATGAAAGAGCTGAGCAAGAGTCCCTCTTCCCCCCTACCTCCCTTCATCTCTCTCCCCCCCGGTGTGCGAGGGTTCCCTAAAACCCCTTGACCTTGGGACCCCTTCCCCGACCTCCCGTCACTGGCCTCCACACTTCCTACCCTTCCCCGTTCCGTGGCGTGGGTCGTGCAAGTGGTCAGTGCGAGTGTGGCCCAAGGCTCCTATCAACGCTTGGCACCCTATGATGATAGGAACCTGGGCTCTGCGAGGCCCAAATGTCCACATACTATCCTGACGGGCAATTTATCCTCGAGAGATTCCTCCAGCGCATCGAGCCAGGGCGTGTGCATGGGCAGTGGGGGCGTGTGGACATTGGAACCCGTTTTCCCTTTCCCTTTCCTTCCTAGCCTAGCCCTCCCCCGTGAGTTACGTACATAGTTACATGTACATTAAGGTCTTTGAGCCACTGCTCAGCATATGCCACATGCAGCTGTCTCTGCAGTACGCTGCCAATCTTTGCTCCCTGCCAGGGCACCACACATGGAACTTCATGTTTTGGCCCCAGTATGAGACCCTGTTTGTGGCCCAGGCACTGTAATTCCGCCCTTAGGCTCTGGCTGCAGTCCCTCTTGCAGGAGTTGGACCTGTCTTTGGATGCTCCTGGTGCTTCTGCTACCCTTCCACCTTGAGCCACAAGTTCACTTTCCTGCTGCTACTCCGTCTTGGTTTCCACACTTTATGATGCCACCAGAGCAGTACCAGCAGCTTTATTGTGAGTATTGTTACTGCCACTTTGACCCTGTGGCCCTCTTTACAGATAGCTCTAAGTCTGGGGACTCTGTGGGGGTATCTGCTACCCTTCCACCTTGAGCCACAAGTTCACTTTCCTGCTGCTACTCCGTCTTGGTTTCCACACTTTATGATGCCACCAGAGCAGTACCAGCAGCTTTATTGTGAGTATTGTTCCTGCCACTTTGACCCTGTGGCCCTCTTTACAGATAGCTCTAAGTCTGGGGACTCTGTGGGGGTATCTGTAATCTGCACTAGCCATTGCATTGTCCGCCCACTCCCCCAGGAGTGTTCTATCTTTACTGTGGAGAGTTTTGCTCTTCTCCTTGCTTTGCAATTTGTGTTGGCTGAGCAGCTGGTGTGGCCCATGATCTATTTTGACTCTCTGAGTTCCTTGAAGGCCCTGGACTGATTGCTGCAATTCGATTGCCACTGCACCGTCTTTGGTCCTAGGGGACCCACATGCTCCTTTTCTGGATTCCCTGGCACGTGGGGATCAGGGGCAACGAGTGGACTGATATGCCTGCTCAATCAGCTGACTGTCTGACTCATGACCTTGCAGCAGTTCCTTTTAGCGATTTTATTCTTGTTTTTAAGTCCCACTTCATGGTACATTGGCAGTCCATTTGGGAAAGTTGTCAGATGGCTAAGCTGCATGATAGGAAGTCTGTGATCCAGCTGTGGTAGAGTTCTTGCCATTGAAACCGTTAGAAGGAAGTGGTCCTGGCCAGGCTGCCCACCCATCGACACCTGCTTCTGTGGAGCCCCCACCTGCTTCCAGGGGAGGCCATGCCTCTGCGTGGCTCCTGCAATGTGCCTTTAACGGTCTGACATGCTGTCACGGAGGAAGATAGGGTCACACACGTGTAAAACGAGACTACATGTAGACTACAAGTCTGGTAAATATGTAATGCCAAAGGTTCCACATGGGTGTAAGGTTACAATGGAGAACTGAAAAACCTGTTATCACAGCTGTAACACATGACAAGCTCTGGAAATACAAAGAGCGATAAAGGATGGGTATTGAGGACTCTTGCCAGACAGCCCTGTTGAGATGTAGATTGACTTCCATGTTTGCCTGGGTTGCCTTCGTGACCGACCCTATGATTCCCCAAAGGCGGGAACAGAGACAAAGGGAGAGAAAAACTATTTAAATGAGTCAGTAAGTCACCTGATGAAGCTCTTCTATCCTAAAGCCATCTTGAGAGCTGATCTACATGTGAAAGCCTGCCTGCCAGCAGCTAGGCTGGAGAAACATTAACTGAGAGGAGGATTTTGCTCTCTAAAACGAGTGCCCAGCCACTTACATTTAAGGGCTGAGAGAAACCAGAACTTCTGGACCTTGGTAGGGTAAGATGTGTAATTTAGGAACTCAACCAGTATAGGTCAGGAATGCATTATATTTACCTTTGATTTCTAATAACTACTCTGTATCAACTATCTTGCTTATGTAATCAATAAACTTACTTATCTTTATGAAGAAGTGTCTGTGTCTAACATTGGAACACAAGTGAGCAACAAGAGCCCTCAAGCTCTTGAGAACCCAGAGAGTAAAGAGTCTGTAAACGGGAAGGCTCGGGCCATTGTGTGACAAAGGAGTTTCATTGTGGCACACTTGAATTAGTCAGAGAGAGAAACTAATTCAAGAGAGCTGTGTGCAAGGGAAACTGAGTCACTCAAACCCGGTAAAGTGGGGGTGCGGACCTCCAACCTGTGACACATGCTCTGTTCATCTGCCCCCCTTTTGCTGCTGCATGCCGTGTGCTTTTATGGAGCCAACCACACCCCACTGACCATCTGTCTGTCTTGCCCTGGTTTTAGGTGACAAGGCTGATTTTACTGCACCTTTTACTTTTTAAAAGCTATTGGATGGTTCCACAGTTTTAACTTCCCTTTTGAGATGCATCTAATTTTAACATGTTTTTAGCCTTATTGTGGCTCTTACCTTTTTAAAATCTTTTGCTCCTCACCGTGTGTTTGATACCATATGGCCTGGCAGCCACTGTGCCATTAAGCCCCAATCACCCAGCCACCTCTCAAGCCTTCCCAAATTCCTGCAAGAGTCTTTGCTTAAGGAGATGAGACATTTCAAGGCTAAGTCTGTGTCCCTTCTGCTCCTTCTCCAGAGGGGAACTAGGCCAAAGCAGCTGCTAGAATGGAGTAGAGGTTCCAACTGAGTTCAAGGGAAACGGGCCTCCTTCCAGAGAACTGGCTGGTTAGTGCTTAGTGTACACACTAGTATCAGACCTCCAGCGTTGTTCATGACTCTCATGGGGATTTACACATTGCAACACCACCAGCCCCCCCAACTCCATCTCATCAACATCCATTTCCTGCCTTCAAAGAGAGCACACTGAACAGGAAGTGAGCACAGAACATGAAAGAGTCTCCAAGTGTCTGATGTCGCAGCCAAGACAGTAACTAGAAAGCTACAGAGTCACAAGAAGAGGCTGTTGAGGGGATGAGAAAAATTAGGGCTTAGGCATCTGCTGGAGAGGTCATGACCAGAGCCTTCTGCAGCACTAAGGGAATGGCATGCACTTGGGCCCTTTTCACGCAGACACATTAACACTGATAAAATGGGTGTTACATTTTATTATAGATGTTGCAGGGCACCCATCGAGCTCACCTGCAACATGTATAATAAAATGTAACACCCATTTTATCAATGTTAGAGTGTCTGTGTGAAAAGGTCCATGGTGACCTGGTCCACTTGGGCCCTTGGCTATTTCTGGATTTACCAGCACTCACAGCTCTGTACAGTGAAGGCACCAGTGGCCTTTTGCATAGACTATGACATCATGCCAAGGGGAGGGAAGCTCAGGAGCAGGGGTGCTGAGCTGATTAGCCACAAGTTCCAGGAAGTGAAGAGGACATGAATCCACACATTGTTCTTAACAGGAGCAAGGCAGGATTTGCACTTGATAGAGCAGACAGCTGTAAAGCAATACTTTCTAATGACAGCTGTACAGCAGGGCCTCAAAATAAATGCCATTGAGTCCCTGTAAATGACATGCAAACTTTTAAGCCTGAGGCTGGCAACACCCCTGTACACTTCATCCCCCAGGCCCATGTGTGTAGCGGGGGGAGCTGAAGTTTCGTGGGGAGATTTTCAAAGGTAAAGTTCCTCTGATGGAATTTGGACAACTAAGCGTGTTACCAAACACGAGAGACTCACTCACATGCCAGTGGGTACTGTCACATTGTAAGTTGGTGGGTACTTTTTATTTTAGTAGCTGCTACTCTCACCCCACCGTAAAAGGCCAGGCCTTTGCAGAGCACTTGCACCTAGTTGTGAGGTCTATTGCAACAAACCTATGTGTAAGAGTGGAGGGTTGGAAACTGCAGCAGGGAGTGGTCAGTGTCCTCTCCCTACTATAGTTTATGATGCTACCACTGGCGGCACCAAAAGCTCCTTCTGCTCCTGCCACCATGTAGCAGTGCAGGGGAAGACATCAGCTTACTCCCAGTCTGTTAATCTCCAATACAAGTATGCTCCACTGGTTATGCCACTGTTGCCTATGTGACAGGTATCCTGTACCCCTCCCTCCCTCCCTCCCCATTCCCATTGGTACCATGAAACATGTCACCCCCTACCTACCTTCAGAGGCTGGGCTGGCTGCTGGTGCAGCTGCTTGTGCTGCTTGTGAGGCTGGGGAATCCATGGGGGAGCCAGGGGTTGCTGCTGTGGAGGGTCAGGGAGTGGGTGTCTTCATTTACTTACCACCTCATTGCGAAAGCATCTCATAAGGTTGTGCTGCACCTCCCCCCCCGACAGATGAAGTCACTGGTCTCCTCTAGGAACCAGGGCATGCCCTTTGGAGTGGGGTCTTGGGGTGTGCAGGTTGAGCAACTGGGGCTCACCTGGGGTAGGGGTGGAAGGAGCTGGTGTTTGTCTGTGATGCAACAGGGTCCCCCTGGCTTACCTGACTGTCAGAGGGGACCATGGCTGTGGCCTGCCTGGTGGTTCTTATGCTGGTTGTGGAGGCAGCTGTGTTGGTTTTTGCCTGTAATAGGACATGGTATCTGTCAGCTGTCATGTTGCTCCCTCTCTGAGGCTCCTTGGGGCAGCGTCCCCTGCCAGG
The DNA here is from genome assembly GCA_003113815.1 of Sphenodon punctatus. Lineage (NCBI taxonomy): Eukaryota > Metazoa > Chordata > Lepidosauria > Sphenodontia > Sphenodontidae > Sphenodon > Sphenodon punctatus. Next base: position 1,090,470 of record QEPC01001417.1, read on the forward strand.
GGTGCCGTGCACTTACCTGGCTGTTGCCATGTCCGTCTGTCCATGGCGCTGGCTGGGTTGGGAACATTTTGTGGGGGGAGGAGGTGTCAGATTCTGGTTGGGTTTCCTGACTCTCTAGCTCTTGCATGGCTTCTCCATGGTGTTGGCGGACCTGTCCTATGGATGGGTGTGCTGCCCTGTGCACACAGGCCGCTGAGAGGCGAACACCCATCTCTAGCTTTCCGGTTGCTCCGTGTGGGAGGTGGGGGGTGGGGTAGGTCACAGGAGTGCGCGCCCACCCACTGCCACATTTACATGGACGTTTGTACACATGGGGGATGGGTAAACCTGCGTGGTAGCGTCTTGTTTAAAATCAACCATAGACAGCATGACAACTTTGGTTAAAGATCGCTTCTATTGGCCTAAAATATCAGCGGACGTCAAGAGACATGTGAAAGAGTGCACAAGTTGCATCCAAAGAAAAACACTACCCACTTAAGCAACTCCACTAGTCAACGTCACCAGTCAGGCACCAATGGAATTAGTGTGCATGCATGGATTTTCTGTCTTTAGAGAAGGCTGGAACTAGGGGAGCATCCTTGTAGTCACAGACCACTTCACATGCTATGCCCAGGCTTATCCCACTAAGGACCAAAATATAACCGGAGTAACCAAGATGCTGTGTGAAAAGTTCTTTGTCCACTATGGTATCCCTGCCAGACTCCACTCTGATCAAGGAAGAGATTTTGAAAGCCGACTGATCAAACTGTGCATGATTATAGGAATAAAAAAGTCACATACCATATCACCCCCAAGGTGATGCCCTTCCTGAAAGATTCAGCCGCACCTTACTCAACATGCTCAGGACACTGGAGTCAGATAAAGTTGTAATGGAGCCAACATGTTGACCACCTGACTAATGCTTATAACTGCACAAAACATGATGCTACGGGCTATTCCTTCCCCCTACATGTTGATGTTTGGAAGGGAAGCACATTTACTGGTGGATCTGTGTCTGCTGATGGATCACTCCCAGAAACGTACCTACAGTATGCCCACTGCATCAACTAAAGGATGACCCAAGCAAAGGTCTTGCTTTATAAATATTTTGGATATGCACTGACTATATTATATGTTTGACTGTTTGATACTTAGGGAACCAAGTAAAATGATAACAGATTATTTTATGTTTTATTTCTGAGTCTAAATATAACAAAATGTGGTTTTGATAGTCCATTAACTACAGATATTTAATCCCCCCACCCCCAAAAAAAAATCTATTCCCACCCTGGAAAAACAATATATATATTTTTCCCCATGCTGTCAAAATCTCCAGAAATTTTCTCTAGTCCCAGTAGACACTGATGTAAGAGCCTCTGTAACCAAGCCTGGGAGACCAGGTTTGAGTTTCCATCTGAGGCAGGAACTCACTGGATGGCCTTGGGCAAATCACTAGCTCTCAGCCTCAAGTTTTCCCATCTGCAAAATGGAATTAATAATAATCCACCCAACAGGGTTGCTGCGAGGCTGCTTTAGATAAGAATTGTAAAGCATTTTGAACCCTGAAAGTGCTAGAGAAGTGATTAATCATAATGAGGGGCACAGAGTATCCTCAGTGGGATAGGAACGGAATAACATACTTCCTCCAATGTCCTAGGAGCAGTCACCAGGATCCGGTTTGTGTAGGATCATTTCATACATGGCACCAATAACAGGAACAGTCCATTCTTTACATGGCAGGCATTAATTTGTGTTGCTTTTACCTTTTTATAAATCTTGCAGAGTTGCCCTGGATATAATGCAAAACCACTTGAGGGTACAAGTTGCCCCTATGATATTAGCTGACATTATTCAGCTATATAAAAATCTAAGGCTGTGATCCACAAAGGACTTTCTCCTGAGTAGTCCCATTGAAGCCCTACAACTTCTCCAGAGTAAGTGGTTTGTGGATTGTAGCCCAAGACTCTCCATGCTGTCTGCTGCTTTGGCTGTACTTGAGCTTGTTCTTTATCCAAAGGTTTATTTCGCCATCTAGTGTCTGTACTGAGATCAATCGAAGGCTAGTAGTGATGAAGCAGTGAAAGGTGTTACACTTTAAAACCTGCCCTTCTCATTGGTCCAAAAGTTTTTCAGCCTGATTTTGCAATCTTCTGCACCTTTGTCATTCAGGCTTGTGCCAAGTGGCTATAAAACACTGGGTGTTAACAAATGTGCAGCAGCAGCAGCAGCAGCAGCTGCACGTCCCTTGGCCGGGTCAGCTTGGGGAAAGGAACACACGTTCCTGTGGCCTGACCTGGCTGGGGAGGGGTGGCGGGGAGCAACGCATGGCCGGCCAGTTCCACCCCCGCACTGCGGTCGCCTTCCCACCCCCGCCATGACAGGCAACCATGGCTGGCTGCCATGGCACCGCCCAATGCCAGACTGAGTGGGCATAAAAACTGATGCACCCACCCAGTTTAGCCTGCTCTGGCCTGCCTAGGCAGCTCCTGGGACCGGACTGTGGGCCTCTTTCCCTATGGGCCCACGTTTCCAGCCCAGCTGCCTACCCTGCAAGGGTCTGAACCGGGCCCACATCTGGCGGCCCCGGAACAGAGGTGCAGGTTCAGCGATGAGCCAGGCAGGGCAGCGTGGGCCAAACCGGGCCAGTGTCATGTTTGAAAACACCCACTGTGGGATGCTACACAATCAGCATAGATGCAAATGACAAGGAAAGCTTAGTTCCTGTGTGTGTGAAGTTTGAACATGTGTGACGTTATTTATTTATTTATTTATTTATTTATTTAATTCCATTTATATGCCACCCCCTATCCTATGCCTATGGCATCTCGGGGCAGCTTCCAACATAAAGTAAACAATATAAAAATCCACACATTTAAAACAATTTTAAAATACCCCCATACAAAAATTTAGCCCACCCTCCCCGCCTCGCCTCCGAAGGCCTGGGAGAACAGCCATGTCTTGCAGGCCCGACGGAAGGCCAGCAGACTCAGGGCCAGTTGTGCTTCCTCTGGGAGGGAGTTCCACAGCTGGGGCCCAGCCACCGAGAACGCCCTCTCCATTGTCGTCCCCTGCTTTACACGGGGGACCTCCAAGAAGGTGCCCCTGGTGGACCGGAGACTCCGTCCTGAGTCACGGAGGGTGAGATGGTCCCTGAGATATCCAGGTCCAAGACCGTACAGGGCCTTATAGATCAATGTCAACACCTTGAACCTGGCTCGGCACATTACAGGCAGCCAGTGCAGTACACGGAACACCGGTGTTATGTGCTCTCGTCGGCCCGTCCGTTAGGAAATGGGCCGCCACATTCTGCACTAGCTGCAATCTCCGGGCCAGCATCAAGGGAAGCCCCACGTAGAGCGCGTTACAGTAGTCAAGCCTCGAGGTGATGAAGGCATGGATCAAAGTGGCCAGGTCGGGTCTGGAGATATACGAGCGCAGCCTCCGCACCAGATACAGCTGGAAGAACGTTGCCTTTCGCCACCACATCCACCTGCTGATCTAGACAGAGACCCACATCCAATAATACCCCCAGACTCAGAACCTGCTGAGCCACAGAGGGGTGCACCCCATTCACAAGAGGGGGCACCACCTCCCCCGCCCAGCCCACCACCATCACCTCCGTCTTATCGGGATTGAGCTTCAGTCTGCTCTGCCATAACCAGCTCGCCACGGCCTCCAAACACTGAGATAGCACGGAGACAGCAGGGCCTGGGTAAGCTGAAAAAGAGAAGTAAAGCTGGGTATCATCAGCGTATTGGTGGCAATGCACACCAAACCCTCTCACGATCTCCCCCAAGGGCTGCATATATACATTAAATAATAAAGGAGACAAGATTGAACCTTGCAGAACGCCACAGTCCAGGGCCCGGGGGTTAGATGTTTCTGCTCCCAAGACAACCCGCTGGGTCCTCCCCGAGAGGAATGACTGAAACCAACCAAGGGTGGTCCCATCCAGACCCCCCAGGTCACGCAACCGTCTCAACAGCAGCCCATGGTCCACTGTATCAAACGCGGCCGAGAGATTTAGCAGGACCAGTAATGTCAAACGTCCTGCGTCCATCTCCCGGTGGTTATCCAGGTCCTGCTCACACAGGGTGAAAACAGATGCAACAAGAGCCCGCTATTTCACACCTGGGACAATCACCAGCAGCATGTCTGTTTGTGGACTGCCAAATGTGGGCCTACTGCTGTCCTGGCCCAGGTAGGCAGCTGGCCCAGATGTGGTCCCCTGGATGATTCTGGGCCCACAACCCAGACCAAGGGCTGCCTAGGCGGCCAGCATGGCCATTTCTGCTGCCATTTCCCACCAGCGTTCAGGAGCTCCCATGGCCAGCAGCCCGTGATTGGCCACCATGGCTTCCCATCATGGCGGGGCACTGGGAAGGCGTGCAAGGGGCAGGACCGCCCAGCTGTGTATTCATTCTCTTCCCCTACCGCAAGTGGGGCGAGGGGAGGGCTTGCCTACTGGCCCTGTCGGACACACATCCATTCAGTGCCCTGGGGGTGGCCCCCCTCCCCTAGCTGTGTAGCCGGCATGACAGTTGCACAATTGTTTTCACCCACAGAACTCACACTCACCATGGGGTAACTGACCAAGCATTCAAATAGCATTTTTATTTCTGTGGGGCATTTTCCATAATAAATTATCATGGAGTAACATCCCCCTTTTTGGATTTTGCATTCGGCAGGTGAAGGCTCCACAGGAAGGCAAATATTCCCCATTTAATTTGCATACTTGCAGGGTAAGAGAGAGCCTATGTAATTAACAGTGTGCCATTTCTGAGAACATAACCATGTGTGAAAGATACTGTAATTGAGACCAAATATCTGGGGTTCTTAGTAAAGCAGGAAGACAACCATCCCACTTATAGCATGGAAAGTACTGGACTAAAGGTAGTGTTTCTTGTAGGGAAGGCCAGGGATCCAGGTGCTAATAGCAGCCAGATGGTTCGTGGGGGTGGGGCAGGTATATTTTTAAAAGCATTAATTGCCACTGTTTTGTTTGAGCAGTTTGAAAACAGCCGTTCTTTTTAGCTTTTGCAGAGAACTGCATTGCCAAAGTACTCCCTTTGAAAGCACCAGCATCATAAAATGCTTTCTGTAAATTTCTCATCCACTCTCTGTTCTTGCAGGGTACAATACATGTTTGAGGAGTAGATACATTTTATTCTGAGGTCCTGGGTTTAGTCCCCAGGCAGAGATGTCATTCCAGCTTAGGCCCAACGTATATTAGGACTGTCTCCTCCCCTATGTCCCATTGCAATCTCTTCAGTCAGCTGCTGGCCATGTCCCCAGGGCCAAGTATAGATGGCAAAAGTGTGGACAGAGGAGTTCCTGGTAGCTGTTTCCGTCCCTGCTTTCAAACTGTGACTCTGTCAGTGGTTAATTTCTAACCCCTCTCCTTCAACTGGTCAATATAGTAGGTGGAATGTATTTATTTAGATTTCTTATATGCCCCCTGTGGCTCGCTTGAGCTGCACGTGCGTGTGTTCTGGAAAAAGTGTAAAGCATTTTTGTTCAGGTGGGCTGTTAGTGGCCAGTGATGCATTCAGGATTAGGGCATGGGGTAAATTTTACTTGGTTTTATTTTAATTTTTTAACATCCGTATTTGTAACATTCTAAGTCTGTTAGAAATCTAAATAAATATATTATACTTGCAACTGACCGGATTACTTCTGCAACTGAGGGAGAGGGGATTAGAAGTTAACCCATTGGCAAAACCAGTCTTGCACAGATCAGTTGCTTGTCCTCTCTGTGGCAGCCACAAGCCCAGTTCCACGAATGAGTTAGCTTTTTATTTCCCTTCCCTTTGCTAACATTTCAGCAGAGACATGCAGGTTCCCATTTGCTTCAGGGCAAGTTTTGACCTCAAAAAAGACCTCAAGAAATCAGGACTTCAGGAATCCTGAAATGTTGGCAAACTGGACATATACACACACCCTGGAGAAGCAAGCAGCCTAGCACAGCAGGGGGAGCCGTGCTCTTACAATACCTTTAGAACTAGATCTCAACTCAGACCAGTCCTTTAGCCTCTGACTTGTAAAGCTTTTTCATGCTGTTATCAAACTTATCCACTCCAAAGCAAAGTGCTTTATTACATACTATTGCATGTGTAGTACATAGCAGCATTAAAATCCATGTATCTCATTTTGGTGGAAGCTACATGCAGAGATCAGAAGCAGCAAGCAGGTTATCAGTACAGCTTCACTGGGTGATTTCAGACGTGACGAATCCAAGATTCACGCCTGAGCCACACTCAAACGCGGCTTGCGTTTGACTGTGGTGAACGTCTGTTTGCTACCCGCCAGATGTTCACCAGTCAAACGCGGGCCGCGTTTGCATTCACCACACTTCTGGACCCAAGGATGTAAGTGGGTCCAGAAGTGTGGTGAATGGCCACCACGGCAGGGGTGAATGAAACGTAACTTCTGTTCACTCACCCCTGCCGGTGGTGGAATCCATTCCCGCCCCAATGCGGTGGCGAGTGCGGCCGGATTGGCCGCCCTCGCTGCCTGTCCGGCAGGGGGCGGGGCCATGCAACAGCACGCTGCGTCGCCCGGCCCGCCCCTTCCGGGAGCCACTGTTCCCCATCAGACGTTACGCCAGGCCCCATTCACCATAGGCTGTGGTTCACCGGTCCCCGTGGCCCAGAATGGAGCAGCGCACGTCTGTTGGCGCGCCCCTTCACCCCGGGCCATGGTCCAAACCACCCCACGGCCCGTGGTGAATGGGGCCCGGCATAACGTCTGAAATCACCCACTGATGCTCTCCTGAAGCTGCCATCTTCTCCAGAATCTCAGCTTTCATTCAGGAAAAAAAAAAAGCCACCAGCTGTTATGGCTGAAGAGCTCAGGAATGTACCTCATGGGTAGCCTACACAGAATTGCTTCAGAGGCTGCTTTTAAACGAGCGGGTCGCCGTTGCACGACTCGCTCGCGCGATATTTCAAAATCCCGCAACGCGAAATTAGATGAGACAGAAGTCCGGGATCATGCGCATAGAAGGCAGTAGCGCATTGTTTGCAGACCACGAATTAAATACCTCGATATTGAGGTATTTAATTCAGTCTGCAAACAATGCGCAGCCGCCTTCTATGCACATGATCCCGGACTTGAGTCTCATCTAATCCTGCCTTGAAGGATTTTGAAATATCGCGCAAGCGGGTCACGCGACGGCGACCCGCTCGTTTAAAAGTGCCCCAAGTCTGCAGCGAGCCTGGACTAGTAGCTCCGAGAGGTGTGAACTGCACAGTCATTTTACTGAGAGGTTAACTTGGTAATGTTGACATTTAAACAATCAGTGGTCAACTATTTCCTTCCTCCTGTCAGAATGGTACGGCTGCACCACAGATATCACGCTTACTGGGAGCAATGGCCAAAACAAAGTATGTTTTCAAATGAGATGCTAGCCCGCTGGAGTCCATGTTCGGTGCATGCAGCCCCCACTCAGATGTTTAGCACGTCCAGCCTAATAAACAGGCAGTCCCCTGTGTGTATTTCATGCGCTTGTGGGCAGCTTCCACTGGCAGCGCATACAACCAAGTGAATTGAGTACAGAAAATTAACTTTTTACTGATGCATTGCTCTACATTTTTACTATATTATGTAGAAAATACTTTAAATACAAGCTACTTTTTCTTGTTTGAAAACACCCTTTGTTTTGGCACCAAAGTGTCACTGCTCAGATGCTCTAGGATTTTCACCTGTGACTCTATGGTGCTGGTCGACCTGTACGTGCGGAGGTGCTGCACACAACCTAATAGACAGGATGTGGATTTATGGGCACACATTAGCCTGTGCTCCACATTCTCAGACCCACCATGGTGGGGACTGCGTGTCTAGTGGGTGGCGACCACATGGCCTGTGGGGGCAAACAACTAATAAACAGGCAGGTGGGCACCCACCTGGTGTGAACTATCGATGCTTGTTTGTTAACACCCAAAGTGGTATTTGGGAGATGCTACAGTTTTTCTGAATAGGAGAAGCCCAAGTATCTAGAAGAACCCAGGGGCATGTCCAAAGTGCAGCAAGGACCGCTAAGCTCAGGGAGTTGCATATGTTCACAATTTCTTGTATTTATACAATCTGCTGTGAGCAATGTCTCATTTTTGGCCTCATTTAGAGCTTAGAGAAGCACCAGTGTCCTTCTCTCCCCCAATAGCTCTTTGTACGAGAGACACCTTTCTGGGATTTGCTTACTTTGCTTCATCAATATTTGTTTTTGTTTTCCTCTGTAACATGAGTCAGAAACAACCAAGTGAATAGAGTACAGAAAATTAACCCTTTTTATTGAGGCATTGCAATTGTTCTACATTTTTACCATATTATGTAGAAAATACTTAAAATACAAGCTACTTTGTAAAACCAAAGACAAACATTGAATCCAGAGATAAACTATGTTTTCACAATGGACCCTTTCCCCCATATAGTTAGTATTAAATTTTTTTAAATATCTATATTTCCTTTTGTTAAAATGATTTTTACATACCCCCTAAATACATTGGCAATACAAACATAGATCAGTAATCGTCAGAAACTACCTGTATCTAGCGGCTTGTAGAAAGGAAAAGCACAACCAGAAAAAAAAAGTTAAATTTCACACAGTAACTAGCATATCAAATACATTTAATAAAGTAGGAATTCCATTGCAATATCAAGGATTCAAGCAGAAATACTAACATTACATATAATGTACTGCTACATGTAGTGAGATAGATATATTTCAAGCTGAATCTGAAATCACACATTATATAAAGTTTAGCAACAAACAAACAACTATGTCAGCATGCGGCACCATTCATAAGTTAAAATAAAGAAAAAAGAAAGCAGGGCTGTGCCAATCTGGTCATTTAGAAGCAATTTCATTTCATGTACTTTTTTAAAAAAAAAAATACTGATTCAGAGGTAAAGTTACTGCATCAGTCAACTACGTGCAAGCAGTAAAGCTCTGAAGTTGCTGTTGCAGTGAATTATCACAGCTGTGAGTGCGAGTCATCTAACAGGAATACTATTTTAACCAATCACAAGAACGACTTTAGGTGCAACAACCTTTTTCTGTAATTCAAAAAGGATTTCCAAACTCAGTGTATAACAGAGATTCCAAAGAGTTTAAGAAAGGAGCTTAAACTTAGATGCATAAATAATTTGACGCTAGTGTCCACTGACATACAATAGCAAAATAGCTGTGAGAGTGAGGATATTTATTCTGCTGATTTCACTCAGACCATGTTGAGACAAACTGGATATGCACTGGGAGAAAGGATGAATCTCCTTGGAGCCGGATCGTTAGAATATGCTTACCTGGTAACTAAGACTATGAAGTATTAGAGTCAATATCTGGCCGGTGTAACAAAGTAATAGTGAGACCAAAGCCTGGCCCTGAGGGGGGATTTGCTTTTGGCAATTGGCGCATCACTATTAATTCTAATGTGGCCTGGTTCTATTTTAAAAAGAGCATGTCACACCTTAGGTGTGCACTTCCTGTCTTGTCAGTCTCTTCCCACTGTCAAGCCAGCCTTGACTCAGTGGAAATGGTAGATGTACCGGTGGTTTCACCCACTCATAAAGAGGTCAGGGGTTTCTCTTTGTTAGTCTCAGATTCTGTATCTCTCTCCAGTTGATTAGAAATCTGTGTTTTCCTTCTCACGCAGGAAACACCTTCCCCTACTTGTCAAAATGGGTAAAAAAAAATAATTCTCTGGAATTAAGAGACTGATGAGGTGGCTCTATTTGCCTTTGGATGGAAAGGTACAACTCTGTACCCAATAATTATCGCACAAACCACAGAATTTGGAAAAATTGCAAACAGGCTTGGCACTAAGTGGAAAAACATTTTGATAATGTTACAGCAACAGAAAGCATTTACACCAATGAGGTGAAGTACTGATTGCTTGGTTATCCTCACATTTATACAGCAAAACAAAAAACAAAAAAAACCTAAAGGAAACAGCTGGGACTAAGAGTACATTAGACGCAGACTCAAGATTAGTCATGGAGATAACTGCTACTGTCCATTCCCAAAGTCCTCATTCCTCAGTACAAAAGAGACACCCAATCTTTTTATAGCAGTTTGGCTTTTGGGCCAGCCTAGCATGGATTTTGCACCTCTCTACACGCTTTTATCATGAACTAGCCTGCTTTCCAATTCGGACAGAAGAAACTGGGTTTTCAAGGCTGCCAAAGCCTCTTATTGCTGCAGCAATACCATTGCCCAAGCCAGTTTATTCTCCCACTTGGCCAAGTTCTTTCTCTGCATTCTGGAAGTGAACTGGTGATTCCCAGTCTAAGGGATCGAAGAAATGGTGTAGTTTGAAATCACACCAGCTACCTGACCCAAGTATGTATTTTCTCATAACACTAGTACCATAGCTCATAAACCTTCTCAAGATCTCCACATTAGGTGTGTGATTTTAAAACTTCCAAATGGTATTATGTGCTTTCCAGCAGGCTCTCTTTGGTATAAAAATTCAATCGCTTAGCTAGCAATATTTTACAAGGAATGTCTGCTAGTAACATTGGGGAAAGGTAATGCCACACTCCAATTTTAAGAAAAAGTGATTGCACATAATCACTTCTGCAACATCAAACTAGAATATCCCAATGCATTCCCAGTGCTACCCTATTCGCAATACACCAACAGATGGCTAACAGTATATGTGCCATTTCAAGGAAAAGCTTTAAGGAAACCTTGCTTCGCTCCAAACAAAAGTATGTATCTTTTAATGTTGGCATTGAAACTTAGAGCAATGCATCTCTGTCGCACACTGCTATTCTCGGTTAGATAAGCTTAGTGAATTGCTTCAATTGAATGGGGGCTTGCTGGTCCATCATAAGGCAAGCTCACTGTAAACTCTAGTCACACTACATAATCATTTAAGGCACTACAATTAAGGGGGACACAAACAATTCTTCATCACACATACCTGTGCAAAACAAATCAGAAGGTATCCTTGTCTCCCATGCAGCTCCACTTTTGTCCCTCTCAGTGCTACAGTGATGAGCTCTAAACAATTGCATTATTTCACATACATTCCAACATGTATCAATTCATTTTGGTTTAAATACAAAGGATACATCAATTTCATCCCCAGGAACGTTTAAGAATTAGACAAACACTAAGTACAGAGTTCAAGTATAATCACTACACATTTTGATTACAAAGACAGAACATTTGGGGTTAGCAGGAAGTTTTGCTTGTTATATTTTTTTCTAATCAATATGTACATATTTCATTTTCTGTAAAATATTAAAACACCACCATTACAAAACTTCTAAAATAGTTTTAAATTCAGTAATAAACTTTTAAAATCTGGATTTTTTTTTTCTTTTTCAGTTCCTACATGCACTTACTGCATACAAGTCTTAATAAGAGCGCTTTAAAGTTTGCTGCTGACGTAATCCTGGGAGGATACGTTTGCAGGAGTATAAAAAGCTGTACATATAGATACGTTGATGTTTTGCTGTATTTCAAATTCCTCAACTTCCTCCTAAAATGAATCAGGCAAGGAAAGATCACAAAAGGGGGGGGAAGCCCTGTGCTTCTGTGAAATGAAAAGGAATCCAGCTCCAGTATAGGGCCAGCAACAAAGGGTACTTTCAGACATGACGCTAACCACCCTTTAACCACCCTTGGTGGTTATTTATGCATGTTTCAGGACTTCATAGGGCACCAATACAGCCCTGCAACATGCATAAATAACCACCAAGGGTGGTTAGCATCATGTCTGAAAGTACCCAAATATGTCAAAGGAGCCAAACGCAAAAGGAGCAATGCTTATTCTGAAGGAGAAAGCATTCTGACAAAGCAGCCATGTTGTGTTATATACTGAGAACTTGCATATGATTGGTGGGTGGGGGGACCCTTAATTTAATGGTTTCTGCAATGCTAAAAAAAATCAACTGCACTGTAGAGATTCAGACTTTACAAAAAGAAAATATTCCATGGTTTAAATGAATTCTCTAATATTAACTTTGCCCGTACAAGATAGCTGCTCCTACCATATACTCTTAAACAAAGCCAGAAAAATAATTCAAACAGAAAGTCTTTACAGAGAAACAGAGATGTAACTGCTTTTGCAGAATAAGCTATTTCCTGGTGAGAACTTTAAAACTAATAAACCTAAGTTTAAAATCTGACCCTAGTAACAGAGATAAATGTGCATTATACTTTTAGTGGCAATATGGATTTGTGCAAGCTGCTAAAATATAATCTGCTAGTCTGTTTAAATTAGAAAAGTTTTTTAAAAAACAAAATACAGCCTTTAAAAAAAAGTCATTGATTTCCTTTCTGCCCCTCCCCTCTGATCAGCATAACAGAATAACTTTAAATAAATGGGACTGTGGCTTTTTTTTTTAAAAGCATCTATAAAAATTAAGTTTAAAATCTTAAACCAATGGCCCAAAGGCTCCTGCCCAGTCTATGCCTGAGCTCCCCAATCAGCAGAGGAGCTGCCAAACATGGTACAACCAGATTTGCAGAGACTACAATGGTGCAGTCCACCCCAAGCACAGGTTCAGTTCGAATCCTCCTTCAATTCTGCAGTGGGGCTCGTTGCAGAGCTGCTAAAATATTGCAGAGCCAATCACAGAGTTGAGTTCTGCCCTGGTCGTACTAGGACCAATTCCTGCCAACTCCTGCCTGTGAACTACAAGTAGGAGTACTGGTTGATCTTGGTAGGACTCAGTGGGTATCCAGTGTAGATAGCAGACCCTCTTGAAGCACCGATGTACGACTGGGTGGCAAACTGATGTTGGTACTGAGCAGGTGCTACATTGGCAGAGGTCAGCAAGCTGGGACCCACGCTGACTGGGACCTGGTGCACAAGAGTGCTTGGGTGGGCCGCGTATGTGGTGTGCCTGGAAGAGCCCTGAGGGGAGAAGAGATGTGCGATGGAATTGGTGGAGCCCAGGGTGGCGGCAGCAGTGGTGGGTGCGTAGGTGTACATGTGAGGCTGGTTTGCTGTTGCCGCTGCCAGATGGGGGTGCACTGGGCTGCTGTGCTGGAATGTGTAGGGAGCCTGAGCAATGGTCGTCGGCAGTGGAGCAACATAGGTCTGCTGTCTGCGTGGAGCTGGGTTCCCACTTCTCTCCTGAGAGGCCAGCACTGTTGGCTGCTGGTTCTGCAGAGGGGGAGAAATTGCATGGACATTTTCAAGGAAATGTTAGTAGGCACAGTGGTGAGAGCCATCATCTTGGGGACTCTATATCAGAGCTCTTTCAAAGGGTTATAAAACTTCCTGCTTCCTGGATAGTTGATGGCAATGTAATGAAAGTGAAGGTGGCCTCTTCAGCTTAAAGTCTGGTAGCAGTAACTATTCTGGCGCTGGATATTCTTGTCATCCCCAGAGAGGTTTCCATCTCTCTTGACTACCTGTGACCAAACTGAGGAACAAGATCAACTAGACCTGCATTTTACTGCAGGAAGGCAAGGGAGACACAGCCTGCAACCTATGGAATAAAGGGACCACAACAATGATGGCTGTCCATTTATTCACCACCTGTGGCAAAGTGTTGGAGTTTGATTAAACAAGAATCAAGGGCACAAAGCTTGAAGCTAGCTATAATCCTGAGGCTCTGGAGGGATTAATGTTGGTGACATTTCCTTATAGGAATTAATAAAGGGCCAAATGTTAGCCTAAATCTCTTGGCTGGGGCCAGGGATCCTTATTTCAAACCAGTGTGGCACCCCAGAGGCCAATCTCCTCCAACAGCTAGCTGCAGGCTAGGGCCACGACAGTCCCAATACTTTCTCCATAACAGAGGGGAAGGCAGGAAGCTGCTGAGTGGAAGCATGACTGAAGAGAGGCCTGCATCCCTGTATCTATCAGTGCTTGCTATGCTAGAGAGAACACCTCTGCACTTTTCAGAAATCGTGCCACACTGGAGTCCAAAGACGGACGCAGAATCGGCTACTGAATGTAAACTGTAGCAAGGAAGTCACTGGAGTCAGGACTTCCCTCCCACCCCCCATCCCCCAAGGTATCTGTCTAAATCAGTTCCCCTTCCCTTCCAAACTTTGGTAATTCCTGAAATGTGCTTTCCCCTGTCCCAGACATACTAAGGATCCATCAGGAACTAACTAGCTAACATTCAGCAAAGTCTGCAAGTCCTGCTTACCTGGCTGAGGTTGAGCGGCTGCACACCATTTGCCACTACCCGGTGCGGCCGATACCCTGTTGGTGTGATACAGCATCCTGACGACTGCCTGCTTACAGATGCCACCGGCTTGGTCTTACTGAGGCTGCTCAGGATGCCTGCAATATGGTAACCGTTTAGTGCACTGCATCACTGCCTGCAAACTGCACTGCTCAGTCCACACTGGGGCAGTCACTGAGCAATGGGTGTTAACAAATATGCATCTGCAGCAGCAGCTGCACGCCTGGGGATGGGATGGCCGCCTGTGCAACCACCAGACGGGTTATATTGGGGGACGGAAACTAACGTTCTGCTGGACTCAGACAGCCAGGGAGCAAGACAGGAAGTGACAAGGGCTGGCTGGCTCTGCCCCATGCTACAGATGATGCCCTGTCCCCACCATGAAAGGTAGCCCTGACTGCCATGGCGACCCTTGAAGCTGGGCCGGGTAGGCATGAAAACAGATGTGCCCACCCAGTTTGCCCAGCTCTGGCCTGCCTGGGCAGCTCATGGGGCCAGACTGTGGGCCCAGTTTGTTCCAAGCCCATGTTTCTGGCCTGGTCACCAACCCCGCTGGGGTCTGAACTGGGTTCACATCTGGTGGGCCCGGAACAAATGTGCAGGGTTTGGGCACAGGCCCAGGCGGACCTGAACAGGCAAACGGGGCAGCATCACGTTAGTTAACATTCAATGTCTCAGCATATGCTGTTGGGAGAAGCAAATCTGCAGGTGTGTTACAAAGATCCTAATTGTGTGTCACAGTTAAGTAGGTGGGAGAAGAGAAGGGTCATATGTTTACAAACAAACACAGTTGAAAATTCAAGGTCCCCCACCGTCTACCCCATCTCCAAAAGGCCTTAACGTTTTAAATGCTTTTTTTAAAGGCCTGTGTACTGGACTCGTGAGAAACTCAGCTTTCAGTGGCAATACATGTGAGAATCTACTCTTGCTGGCTGGAACTGTTCCTGCCGTGTTATCCTGGGACTCAGAAGTCACCAAACAAAAAGAGCCCCAATATTTGCGGGGAGTGGGGGAGTCATGGTTTTTAAACACTTGTGACTGGGTGACCCTGAGTGATAGTTAAAACAGACCAAGAAGATTTTTCTGCTTTAAGCTATGATGCATTATCAAAAAAGCACATGGTGCTTGCAGATTAGGTGCTTAAGAGATGAGAACTTTGTGATGAAAAATATTTTTGTAGAACTATACTACCTGACGCCTGGGTGGCTACAATGCAATCATTGAGTTGCGTTTTCAGAGGCACAATGATGGTGCGGGAACTGGAGCTGTCAGCTGCACCCCGGCTTGACTCCAACACAACCCCAGAGCGCCTGAGCGAGGAGAGAGTATCTGCTGCGTAGGGGCTGTTCAGGGAGGAGTCTGAATCTGGGGAGTCATTTACGGTAACGTAGCTGATGACATTAGATCTCTGCTTCATGCCCAAGCTGAGGAGGAGAAACAGTGAAAACTATTTTACTTAGCCAAGAACTTCATACTGCAATTTTCTCGGCCAATTGCACCCTCTTGATCTGGTGATTTTATTCCAGTTAACAGGGAAGTAAAACAGCACCGAGGGCTTTATGTTTAATTCTGTGACTCACTCAAAACATTTACCTACACAGACTTCTTCATGGATGTTCAGTTCAGGAAGATCCAGGATCACTAAACTAGCCTGAGCTTCTGCATAATGCAATATTTCCAGTATCATGCCCAGAACATCTGGCTGAGCTCAGCTGATGCTCATTCTTACTTCAAAGTCTCCAAGTGATGGAGAATTATTATTATTTTATTTATTACTTTAGATTTCTTAGCTGCCCCCTCCTGCCACAGCAGCTCGGAGCGGCTCACAGCATATTAAAAACATATAAAAGATAACGATATAAATATAAACAGCACAATAATAAACAAATACCATAATCATAAAAACCAGTAATAAAACATATCCCAAAGCAGAGCTTAAAAAAACCCTCCCACCTCCCTATTCCTCCACCCATCACCCGTCTCCCTTGCCAAAAGCCTGGCGGAATAGCCAGGTTTTACATGGTCTTCAGAAAAAGGGAAGGTCTGGGGCCAGGTGGACCTCCGTTGGGAGGGAGTTCCACAGCCACGGTGCAGCCACCAAGAATGCCCCCCTCATCATCGTCACCTGAAAAACCTGGGGGACTCAGAGGAAGGCACCCCCAGCCAACCGCAGGGGCCAATCCAGGACTCAGGGAGTGAGGTGATCCTGCAGTTCCTTTATAGGTCAATACCAACACCTTGAATTGGGCCTGGAAGACTATAGGCAGCCAGTGCAAAGAACAAAGCACTGGTGTAATGTGCTCACAGCTGCAGTCTCCGGACCGTCACCAAGGGCAGCCCCACATAAAGCGCATTGCAACAGTCCAGTCTTGAGATGATGAAGGCTAGATCCGTGTCCAAGACATACGGCCAAAGCCGTTGCACCAGATGTGATTGGCTAAATGCTCCCTTCGCCACAGCCGCCACCTGGACATCCAGGCGGAGCTGTGAGTCAAGGAGCACCCCTAGTCCACAAACCTGAGGGACCAATGGAGGGCAGACCCCGTCAATGACAGGCGCCACCCTCTCTCAGCCCGTCCCACCAGCATGACTTCCGTCTTGTCGGGATTCAGCTTCAGATGGCTCGTCCTCATCCAGTCCCCCACAGCCATCAAACACTGTGTAAGCACCGAGACTGCCAAGTCTGGGTCAGTTGAAAAGGGGAGGTAAAGTTTGGTGTCATCAGCATACTGATGACACCGCACACCAAACCCTCAGATGACCTTGCCCAAGGGCTGCATGTAGACATTGAACAGGAGAGGGGACAGAATAGAACCTTGCGAGACTCCACACGTGAGGTCCTGGGGAGCAGATGAACAATAACCCAGCACAACACATTGAGTTCTCCCAGCCAAGAAGGAGCAGAACCATTTGAGAACAGTCCCACCCACCCCGACTCAGTCCCGCAAGCAGGTCACCAACATCTCGTGGTCAACGGTATCAAATGCAGCTGAAAGATCCAACAGGATCAATCGACCCTGGTCCAGTTCACAGCGAAGGTCATCGATCAAGGCCACAAGCGCAGTCTTGGTGCCAAAGCCTGGACAAAAGCTGGACTGCGAGGGATCCAGAAAACTGACACGATCCAGATGCCCCTGAAGCTGCCGGACCACCACTCGTTCAATAACCTTCCCCAAAAAGGGAAGGTTAGAGACTGACGGATAGCTGACCAGGGAGTCAACGTCCAATGATGGGTTTCTTGAGCAGAGGCCGCACCACTGCCTCCTTGAGGCAGCCCGGCACTCTGCCCTCCCGAAGGGAGGCATTGATCATCCCAACCAACAACGGCCCCAATGTCTCCTGGCTGGCCTTAACCAGCCAAGACAGGCATGGGTCCAATCCACATCAGGTGGCCCTAACCACCCCAAGAACATCCTTCGCATCAGTGGGCAACACCCACTGGAACTGATCCCATAAAACAGGACAAGGCGGGGCTTCCATTACCTCTGGTTCTCCGATTGCTACAAGCGCAGCATCGAAGTCGTGGTAAATACGAGTGATTCTACCATAACTACTGGAACAGCCTGCCTAGCGATAACTCCCCTCACTTAGCAGAGCTTGTTCAGAAACTCTGCCTGTGCTTTTCCTTCTCCTCCTTTTGGAATTCTCTAAAGTCTGGAGGTGGCAGTCCATTGGATGAGCTACTTTCAGAGCAACCCAGACACCAGCAACAGAGCAATGAATTTCTAGAGGGGGCACAGTAGGCCTGCAACGCTTTGGGAGCAGGAAGGGGGCTGTATGTGCAGGGGGAGCGCTAATGGTCGGTGCGGGGGAGGAGGGAATGGACCCGAAGCAGACAGGCTGCCTCAAGTGGTGATGGTGCGCTGCCCACTACTGATGCTCTGGGAGCATGCTGGGCTACCTTTTGCACCATGCTCCCAGAGAGCAAAGATGGTGGCCCAACCTCGACTCCTGGCATTAGAACAGCAGCTGCTTGCAAGCTGTCACTTGCTAGGTGGGACCTGCAGCGCAGCGAAGCAGGCTCCTGATTTTAAGGGAGGATGGTTGGGGCAGTGGGCCCCCCTTGTAGAATTTTTCAATTTATTTTTTATTTATTTTCATATTTTTATGCGCAGCCTCTCAGGGCAGCTAACAAAATTTTAAAACAAATAACATTATAAAATTTAACATTTAAAATAATCCAACAGTAAAACCAATAAAAACCCACCCTAGTGCAACCCACCTATCCCGTCTCCCTCAGCAAAGACCCAGCAGAACAGCCAGGTCTTACACTGTCTACGGAAGAGGGGAGGTCTACAGCCAGGCAGACCTCCAACGGGAGGGAGGTCTACAGCCAGGCAGACCTCCAACGGGAGGGAGTTCCACAGCTGCGGAGCGGCCACCCGGAGCGGGAAACCCAGGGAACCTCAAGGAGGTCGCCCCCCCCGCTGACCGCAGAGGCCGATCAAGAATCCGGAGGGTGAGGCAATCCTGCAAATAAGTGGGGCCCAGGCCATTTAGGGCTTTAAAGGTCAAAACCAACACCTTGAATTAGGCCCAGAAGACTATCGGCAGCCAGTGCAGAGAACAGAGCACTGGAGTAATATGCTCGTGACGATTCGTCCCCCTAAGGTGACGGGTCACCACATTCTGCACCAGCTGCAGTCTCTGGACCGTCACCAAGGGTAGCCCCACGCAGAGCATGTTACAGTTGTCCAGAATCTAGGGGATGCTTGTGCCCCCGCCCCCAGACTCCGGCACCTCTGAACCCAGAACTCCTACCTTCCAGGCTTGTATTTGTTATCTTCCTCTTCATCAGTGTCACTGCGGATGGTGATGACACTGACAGGAGGGCTGGGTGTGTCTGGGATAACAATGGGCTGGTGCTGCTCCTGCACTGGTAGGAGAGTGTTGGAGGAGGAGGAGCTGGCACGCAAGGGGCTGCTTCCTATTAGTGAGTAGACTTGAGAAGGCATGGCGTCCAACATCGATGTGGGCCTGAAGGAATATGCAAGGAAAGAAAGGGAGATTATCTAGTGGTCAGAGTAATTATGGAAGAATACCCTGCAGTATATGCCACAGTACTTCCATTCTTATGTAACTAAACAAGCCCAGGTGTTCAATAGACACTTTAAAGCAAAAAGAGGGACATGTCAAAGTACACAACAAAAGTGCAGGAACACAGCTCAAATTATGCAGAGAGTTCCCCTATATGCAGAAAGCTTTCTCCTGCTCCAGTTCAGATAGCTTGTGCCTCCCAGTTATTATCTGTATCACAGCAGCACCCAGGGATTCAAATCGAGTACAGGCACGTCACTGAGTTAGGAACTGTCTGATTAAGGAGTTCAGGATTTAGCATTTAGGAAGACTGCTTTCTGTCCCATTTACCCTCTTAGAAACAATACCATGCAATGCCTCTGTGCACCCCTGCTATCAGAGATCATTACAAAGATGCCTTCTGATGCTCTCACCCCACAAATAGTAGTAGGAAGAAGAACTTACTTTGCTGCACTCTGGGCTGGCTGCTTGTTCTTCTTGGATGGCAGAGCACTACTTTGCTGCTGCCTCACAACATGAGCCACTCCAACGTTCAGAGGCTGAGTTGTAGCTAGGGCCACGTGGTTAGTCAGCAAGGATGGCTGTTGCATTATGGTACTGTACTGGTTTCCATGGGAATGTGCATTCCTAAGGGAAAGAGGAAGAAACTCAGAAAACTAAGTGCTCTTCAGGCACTGATCATATGGGATCAGACCTGTTCAACCTTCTAGTTCAGTGGCCTGATAACGCCTAGCATCTGTTGTGAAGATACAAGAGACCCACAGGAGGCTGATAATCTAGCCACCATGAAGATTTGGATCCTGCTCCCTAATGGTTATTGAAATCTTTATCAATAACCTAATGCTTATTGAAATGTACTGAAATCTTTATCTCTATTTTTTGTTAGCGCTCTGCCACAGGAGATCTATGATTTAATATCAATTTTTTATTATTTTGTATAAGATGTATATTTATGTATGATTAAATGGTGAATAGCTGCAAATAAACCTGACTGACTGACGGTTATTGAATGGCTTCTGTCCTGAAGTAGGAGGTTTGATCTTTCTTCCCATAATCCGGTGCATTTACTATTCTAGCACTTCATCTATAGAGATGTACAAACTTCCTCTAGAGCTTGCTAAAAGTTTCTACCATATCCTGTGGAAATGAGCTCCACTGACATATGTGAAAGTATTCATTTTATCTTTTTCAATTTTGCCATCTTTCAATTCCATTACAATAAGCAGGCCACAGGCCAAATGCAACTGGGTGAGCGTCGCACAAAACCAGCTGGAGTGGGGTGGGGTATATAACTGTGATCCATGGCTTTAACTAAAGCTCACAACTCCACTGGCGCTTATACCCAAACGTCTACTTATTAAAGCTTCTTGTTAAAGCCTCTGGCATTTCCCAGAGTACCTTGCAAATTTCCATAGCTAACTGCAATACCCCAGACTGCAATAGCATTGACATACTTTATGCTCATCCACTACATATTGTTTTATCCCTTAATTTGGCTTCTGCTTTGATGCACGCTTACCTCCAGTCAGCTAACTGATGACTGTTTCCAATAGTTTCTGGAATCACAGCTGTAGGTTGGACAGAGTTGTGAAGGGCAACCCCTGGCAGCTGCTGCCAGGTGGAAGGTAGCAAGATTTGTTGGGTCCCTCCAGGCCAGGCCTGCTGCAAAACAACAAACAGAAAAACAAGGAGTCACTAAGCTTCAAATTTTAAGAACTGGGAAAGAAAAGAAAAAAAAGAGATTTTTCAGAACAAAATTGATTGAGTAGTCTGTTAGCTTGCAGAGATACAGGTACTTCCTCAAATGGCTTCACTAAATGAATGGAACAGGAATAGCAGAGAAATAGGCTTCCCCAGTCAGTATGTCCACCTTTTATGCCAGAGAGATCACCCTCTGGAGGGGGGTAATACTTATATTGTACTGCAGAAAAAGTGCCAGAATGCTGGAAGGCTAGATCAACTTAAATATCAGTAAGTGCCATCTCTGGGGTGCATCTAAGAGACTTACTAGGTACTGATCACTAGTGAATGAGGTTTGGGATTTTAAAGATCATGCACTGCAGAAAGCTGCCATGAAGCAATGAAGATTTAGGAGACCATTTGGCAGCTTCTTCACAAAATGTTAACAACACTCAAAGTGAGGGAAGCACAAACCTCTGTCCCATCTTTTTCCTCCAGCTGTATAAAGTGGTGATGGAAGGGAGGCCTGTATAACCCAGTACAAGTTCTGATTGCTATGAAAAGCTTGGAGCAAACTGACTAGCCTGCTATCTGTTTTACTGTTTATAAAAGATGAAAAAGTGGAGCAAAATCCAGGTGTCTAGATAGCTAGACTACTAAATATTTTCCCAAAAAAGTATTTCAGTAGCATGAAGCATCTGAAACACAAATAAAGTCTGAATGAATACATGGCTATCTTCCCCTATATTTTAACAACTGATGTGTGTAAATACGTAATATAACCCCCCGCCCCCAAGTCTTCCTTGTCATGTTTGTCCCCTCTCCTAAAATGAGAATGTTTTACAAACAGAATTCTGCAGCACAATTTCTCTACAAAGCAGAACACACGTGCTCCCGTATCTTGCAGTTCACACTGCAAAACCATGAACATGCGTGGTTTTAAGCAAAATATTTCTGCAAGTAACAGATCCACTTAATACAAATACTGGTTCCAAATAAGAAGCCTTCAAGCAGAGAACTGCTAACACCTCTGCCAACATAAGCGGAATAATAAAAAAGAGAATTATGTTAAAAGTCACACCATGCGTCTTTCCAAAAGCCAACACCTGCACAAGACAAAGCGGAGAGTTTAATACAGAGCAAAATCTAATGTCCCAACGGGAGGCTGAAATCGGGCCTTCCAAGCGACGAACTGTTTTGACAGAGGAGGGACAAAAATATGCAAAGCTTAGCAAATGGCTAATGCAAACTTAGGAGATGCAGCAAAGGGAAAAGTGTTGGAAGCACTAAAGGTGAGCAATTAGGGCAAAAAGGCTTCCAGAAGCCAAATGGAAATATCGAATTCTCTGGTGATAATTAGGATCCAGGTAGAGAGATGGCTCTGATTTCCTATCAGTGTACACGCCCAAGTCCCCAGAAGGACAGATTAGCCTGCTGGCTCAGAAACCCATAATAAGTTTCTGAAAGAGTCACTAACAGTGCTTCAGGTTATGCTACGTGCACACCTGATGCTTCAGAACTTGAGTTTCAGCCCTTAGGCAAGCAGAATTTGAGATCTTTCTAGTCTTTTCAGCACACACAGCTGTAATCTAGAAGAACTCGTCTTGCCTGCCTTCACACAGTCAGAAAGGGAGCACATTCAACTCTGCAGCTAGTGGCAGATATATTGCTCGGAAGGGCAGGTCATATTATTAATCTCAGTAAGGCCATGGCTCTGCCTTGAGCCAATTTCACCACAGAAAAAAAAGCTCCACTTGGGAGAAAAAGATGCTAATGAGATCACTTTGAAGCCACAAAAGACAATGGTTTATGTAACGAATGAATTGTGCTTTGAAAGACACGTGAGGACACCAGAACTTAAAGTGCACTGTAATGTTTCCATAAGCTTCACTGATCTGATTCTGGGGTTTTAAAATGATTTATGTGGCAAGTCCAGGGTAAATTCCAGTACAGGTACCAAAGAGAGGGGGGTAATTTTGAAAATGTACGTTTTTTGCATTTATCTCCCTCGATCCCTGCAGTTCCCTTTCAGATTCCAATTCATCTGAATGAGAACTATCCTGGGGAATTGTTGCCATCTTAGAAGCTAGAGCTCACCTTTAATTTCAACCAAAAAAATGCAATAAGAAATAAAAGCATCTGTGGGGAGCAACATCTTTATCAGGATGATGCAAGCTGCCAATGACTGGTTATAGGTAATGAAAGGCCAGAGAGTATTACTGCCATTGTTCAATAGAGGTTAAGAGATCTTGGTTGCTAAAGCAATAAATTAAAAAAAGCATTTGCTACTATTAGAGGTTTTAGCACCTGAAACATTTCTACATGCAAAGAAGCTCTAAAACATTAAAACAAAAAACAAAGCTAAAGTGGCCAAGTGGTTCAAATACTGGCCATCCCGGTACCTGTAGCAGAGTCAAGCTAAAGGGCATTTCCTTTGTTTTCAATCATTCAAAGGCAAAGATAGGAGAGTAAGCAAAGAATGAATACAATTACTGCTCTTTTCAGCTTAAGAGAAGAGCTTGGTTATATTAGGCTAGTAAAGAGCAACAGTCAATGGATCTGGATTCTTTACAGAGCCACACTAAACATCAGAGTCAGACAGTGCTTCAGCAATGTTTGGGGAGGAAAAACAACGGGACATTAAGATGTAGCAAGAACACAGCCACAAGATGGCACATGCTTCCATGCCCTCTGCAAGTCTAAGTTAAAACAAAAACTCCGTTAGTGAACACAATCAAGGGAGGCAATTACCAGTACTGCAGCCGTCTGTTCAACTAGCGCTGGCCGGCCGGCTGCGCAGTTCAGAGTAAAGGGCACCGCATACTGCGGCGTGATGGTGGCTACTTGAGGATGAAGAGTTGCTACCATTAATGGTGTACAGCTTCCCTGAAATGTAGATTAGGCAGTGAGTGAAACAAATGTATGGAGGCAGGTTCAGCAACAGGGCCAGAAAGGCTTTCACCCCATGGATACTAATGGTGCTCTTCAATGTCTTGCAGAATTCATCCCTATGCACTGAAGTCAATGTTCCCTCCTACCGCACTGTACTGATCAACTGTTCTGGATGATTTCTGGTGAGTCTAGTTTAGAACATCATAAAATAGGTTCATCATCATAATGCTGTATGCTAGAAGCCATTCCCATCTGGATATATTTTGGAAGCATATATTCCAAAATGTCTCTCTTCTATAGCCTCAGTCATAATTATACCAGGTACACCAAACCTTTCATGTTCAGTTCACTAAGGAAAGGAAAACCTAACAAACTTCAATAATCTAGTTTAACATTACTAGTTTAATGTTAACCATGCAGAGACAGCCAAGAAATACAACTGGTCCATAAAGCGGGTTATCTGAAGTGTTAGATTTTTAAACTAGAGCTTGGTGCTTTGACATAGAAAGCAGCAAGAATAATCTGTCTCATGTTAACTTCCTCTATACTTATTCTGTTTCACTTTAATTCAGGGCAATACTGTGACCAATATAATTATACTATACAACACTGCTTGAAGACGCCTGCATTATCCCTAGATTGTAAATTACTCAGGGCAGAGACTTTTTTTTTTGCTTCATGGTTGTATGGAGCCCAGCACAATAGAGGCCTGGTGTATGACAGGGGCTCAGCCTCTAAAACCATAAAAATAATCAAGAAGAACTGAATAAATGATAACTCCTCTGAAACTTGTTCCTACCTGATTAAATCAGTGTGTGTAATTATGGAAGTGTTGGCAGAAATTGTGAAACAATGCAAACAAATACTTGCTGTTCAGTAAAGATAATTTCATACTCTTGGTTTCTAGAATAAACATGATTATGAATGCACAGGAATTATAAAAAATATAGTTAGTTGGAGGGGTGGGCCTTCTTCTTCTATATCTGTACCACAGACAGACATGAGAGCAAGTGCAGGGGGGCTGTGCCACTGTCTGATTAAAAGTCCTAGCTATCAGGATTCACAGCACATCCCCAATATATGGGAACAAACTGCAAGTCTACATAACTAGGACGTCTGGAAAAACAGAAGTCGATAAACCGACTTATAGTGTAGCTTTATTTTTCTTGTCAATTTATCAGAAGGCAAATAGGAGTTCGGGATTTTTGCAGTAAAATAAAGACTATACATAATGTTCAGATTTCAGGTTTAAGCTTTACATTTAATAGCATACTTAGTTTTGCAAAAGGAGATACATAGATATCAGGGTAACATATGTACCCATATTATAGATGCAGCTATATAAAAGAGGATGCAAAAGTATTCAATTATGTAAATATGGGAACAAAGCATCAATAATTCAAACCTTTCACTTCTGTTTACTGAAATTTCTTATGTAACGAATGCATATAAATGAATTACATATATTATTATATACTTAGCCTTAAGAACATAAGAACATTAGTGCCAGACTGGGTCAGTTCAATGGTCCATTGAGCCCAGTAGCTATCTCCGACAGTGGTCAATCTCAATCGCTTGGAAGATGTACCCAACAAGTCACAACAGGACGATCCATTCCCTGTTGTTCACTCCCAACTCCTGACAGTAGCTGCTAATGGACCCATCCTGCAGAAACTTGTCCAACCCTTTATTAAACCCAGTTATACTACTGGCTTTGACCACAACTTCTGGCAACAAATTCCACAACTTAATTGTGCATTAAGTGAAAGAATATGTTATTTTATTTGTTTTAAATTTGTTACCTGTGGTTTCATTGAGTGTTCCCTAGTTCTAGTACTATTTGAGAGGGTAAATAACCATTCCCTATTAACATGCTCCACACCACTCATGATTTGAGCATAAGGGTATCTCTAGTCCCATATGGCATGTTCTGTACATTCATAAAAATCTCTGGAAATAAAATATTTGGACCACTTGTTAAATGACCACACCCTAAAGACAGAGAGGTTTCTTAAAGAAATACAAACCAATTTGTACTTGGTCATTTTCCTCTTTTATATGTGAGGCATGGCCCTGTATTCGATTCCAGTATTCAGAGTGGTGTATGGGATATTTCACCCGGCTGGAACTGGGCACACATTACCTGAGCCTCACAGGACGTTTGTCAAGCATTGGCAAGTAACAGTTATAGCTCAGGCTTTTGGTGTTCCAGCAAAACCAGGAGGGCATGGCTTTAATCTTTTTTACCAGGGTGCAGGTCCTTGACTCCTGTATTGTTCAGACACTACTAGTAATAACAAGGATGATCCCCCTCCTGATGCCTCTCCAATGAGAGGAACCAGATTGTATTTGCACTTTACATCATTAGAAATTCCAAAAGGCCCCAGTTTTACCTGTGTGAGAACTCCTGATTGAATCTGCAGTGGCTGTGCTGCAGGCGCCTGTGGTACAATGGGAACAGCATTGTCCATTCTTACTGGGAACCCAGAATGCTTTGTAGTTGCCTGAAGACCAGCTGTTTGAAGCAACAACAAAAAACGTCATGGTTAAGCAGCTTCCCTGGTTATTCAAACATTTTTCAGAGTCTAATCCCTGTCACAACTCAAGGGAGAGAAGAGGACATAGAGTTTCAGACATCAAAGAATGGGAAGCAACTCCCTTAGTCACAGAAATGGACTTTGCTCTAAAAATGATGGGATCAGAGTATTCATACTCAGAAATGACAGACAAATTTATTTTTACTATGAATTTAGTGCTTGTAAAAAGGTGCTGGAGTTTCTGTTTTGGTTACTGCAACCTGGGCACCTAGCTTACAGGTACTGCACTGAGGCCATCACCTATCCCATACAGGCCACTAAACAGCAACAGAGCGGAGCAACTTTCAGACTCTGATCTTGAACTTCAAACATGCATGACTTATTTACTTATTTAATCAGATTTATACCCTGCCCTTCAAATTAAGGCTGAGGTCTGTAATTCACAGACAATTTATAATCTACTAACTTAAAGTACTTGGGAACTCAAGCAGTTATTGGCTTACTTTAAAAGTTTATAAAGTGCCTCCAACTTAAAAAGTCCTTCCAAGTCTTTTATGAACCCTGAGTTACAGTGAATGCTCTTGGTGCCAAAACCCCACAGCATTGGTCCGCAACTAATGCTAATTCTTACCCCATTCTGCCACCTAACTTTATTACAGAAGCCCGACAGCAGGCATCTGGCCAGGGTTTAGGAGGCCCATATTTCCATCTGAGTCCTTAGTTTCAGGTACTCAAAATCA
Organism: Sphenodon punctatus; assembly: GCA_003113815.1. NCBI lineage: Eukaryota > Metazoa > Chordata > Lepidosauria > Sphenodontia > Sphenodontidae > Sphenodon > Sphenodon punctatus. Next base: position 1,117,489 of record QEPC01001417.1, read on the forward strand.
CTGAAAAAATGTTTTTGTTGAAAATTTCTCATGTTGGGTATTAATGGAAAGTAGACTGCATGAATAAAGCTTGATAGAGAAGGCTCAACAGAGAGGTTTTTAAAGTCTGAGGGAAAACTAAGGTATTTTTCAGGTAACAAGAAACATTTTGGATGTTTTCTGAAGAGTCAGGTAAACTCCTTGTGCTAACTGGTTTGTGAAGAAGGAAGGCTGTTGCGCTTATTTGGAGGGAAAATATTAAGCAGCCTTGTAAGCTTCAAGCACCGACATTCATACACGAGATCCCACCCATTCCAAGTACCACACATAACGGTCTCCAAATTGCATGTTCCCATAGTAGCCTCACTTTTATTTGCCCCAATAGCATCCCAGAGGTTTTCCCACTTACTTTGAAAAGCAGGAGGACAAACAATGAAGGTTTGCTGGAAAGGGTCAGTCTGTGTACAGATCTGTGTGGTTCCAGGCTGTAAGGAAACGCTCTGCTGTGCCACTCCTGCAACTGGTGCTGCAGAGGATGGGTACAATGCAGACTGATAGTTTAGCAGCGAGACATCGGAGTTTGCCAGGGAAAGAGTAGCAGCAGCTGCAGAATTGGAAGCTAGAACACTGGCCTGGAAAAACAAAATCAGTACAGGTGGGTGTATAAAGGTAGTCTTCTGGCTAGATAGGCAAATTTTAGAGGACACTTATGAGAAATACAGATGGCAGGGCTGCGCCGGCTCCAATGCAGCCCTGCAACCTGTGTTTCTCATAAGCGTTCTCTAAAATTTGTATATCTGGTAACCCCAATTAATCCTGGCCAAACCGTTTAACCCTGAAACAAACCTCTGCACTCCTGTGACAATAAACACTGAGCTTATTAGAGTCACAGTACAAAGTGACACACAAGCTAAAGTTAAAATAAAGGAAGGTAGAAAGGACATAACAGACATTGTACTTTTACCATCCTCTGTTTAATACTTTAAGCTTCTAACTGCAGCAAGCCAATATGATCTGACCAACAGAACAGAAAAACTTTCCATGTCTGTACTTGGCAACTCTATAGAAAACGAATCTGCAGTGGTAGCCTTGCATTCTCAAGAGTAACCCGAAAATAACCCATGCTGACTACGGAACAGACATGACAAGTGTAACCCAAAGGCTGGCACTAGACATGTCTTGGTTTGTTCCATCTCTTCAGGTTTATAAGCAGGATGTGTTCTCAGTCTAGCTGTTAGTAATGAAATAAACCACTACTGAAATGATCATTCATGGGTCTTGATCCTGAAAAAAATTAAGTACTACTTAAGCACTGTGAGTCATAATTTTCAGCTCTGAAATGAGGGACAGGGACACTCAAATTACTGGACAATGAGTCATCATTTACATAAAATGTACATATGTCATACATTCTCTCTCACTCTCTGGTCACCAAATAACGATTTAGTGGAGTTACTCTAGCAAATATTAAAACCATTTTTTCTGCTTTTTAGTTCAATCCATGAAAACTTAAAGAACTGCCTACCTGATTGTGCACAGTATTGAGCTGGTTGTTGAAGCTCATTGTAAGGTTTGTGCTTGTATTGGGAGCAACATGTGTTGTGAATGGGCTCTTTATTTGATTAACTGTATCGTACATATTAACCCTTCGTTTGCAGATCTCCATGTTCTGAAAGCAAGACTTTACACTGAAAGAGAAAAAGTGAAAGGGATGATTAAACAGGCATGGCCTGTATGTGTTTAGAAGAGGAAGGGATTTCTATAGATCTAGATTACTGTTGTGTGCATTTACTATATCTGTTTAACTGTACTGGTGTAACTGGTGGTGTATACCACCAACTCACTGGGTGCTGTGTGGGAAATCCAGTAGATGGGTCATTGTCACAAAAGCATGGTTCAAAGTCTTCAGTGGAGTAATCCTCTTATCTGCATCAATTGTCAACATTTTCTTTAACAAATCAATGTATTCCCTTCGGTCCGCCTTCTCTGCCAACATGTCTGTTCCTTCCAAGTCTGTGGACATATTCACCTAGGAAACAAAAATTAATACTGTAAATACCAATGTAAAATCCATTACTGATGCACAAATCTCTAACTAGCGTTACACCAGTCAGCAACGCCATACCTAAAGAAGCACAGAACCCCATTTTTGAACATTAAACACCTCTATTTGAGTAATATTTACCTGACTCTCCCTCCTTCCCCCACCCATATCTGGATCAAACTCTCACATAGAATTCTTTTTAATATTTAGATAGTGTGTTCAGATGAAATCAGCTAGGCCTGATTCCTCACTGCCTTGTTGTATCTGAACTAGGGCTGTGCATTTGGGTTTTGACAAAATACAAATAAACCAGAAAGGGCAATTGGGATTCTTACCTGTGAATTGCCCTTCTGTAGCCTTACAGGGAGTTTATTCGGACTCAGGGAGCGATCTCCTTCGTGTCCACTAGGAGGCAGCATAGACTTTCCACTGGGCATGCCTAGGGAGAGCGCGCCCTTCCCCAGGAGTATCACAGCTGAAGAATCCAGAGCTGAAAGAAACAAAACAAGGAACCTTCCCCGAACTTCGAGGAGCAACGATAACTGAGTCCCATGCAATGGGGACTAAATTTCCCTAGAACTACATGGAATTTAACAAAACAGCCTGGGTGGGTCGAATAAACTCCCTGTAAGGCTACAGAAGGGCAATTCACAGGTAAGAATCCCAACTGCCCTTTCTATAGCCTTCAGTCCATTTATTTGGACTCAGGGAGATAACAGGCGAGGGAGGTACTGGCTCCCCTGGTAGGGGGGGGTCCAACCTCCTGTAGCCCAGCAGGTGCAGAGTCTGAGGGTGGTGTTGGACTCGGGGCTCCGGCTGGATCGGCAGGTAGAGATGGTGGCTAAGGCCGCCTTCCGCCAGTTGTATCTGGTACGGAGGCTGTGTCCATACATTTCCAGGCCTGACCTGGCCACCCTCATTCATGCCTTCATCATCTCGAGGCTAGACTACTGCAACGCGCTGTACATGGGGCTTCCCTTGTTTCTGGTTCGGAGGCTGCAGCTGGTGCAGAATGCTGCGGCCCGTCTCCTTATAGGGACGAGAAGGCGGGAGCACATAACACCTGTGCTCCGTACTCTGCACTGGCTGCCTATAGCGTACCGAGCCCAATTCAAGGTGTTAGTGTTGATCTATAAAGTCCTACACGGTCTGGGCCCCTCATACCTTGGGGACCGCCTTGCCCTCCGTGCCTCAGAGCGATCCCTGCGGTCTACCGGGGGCACCTTCTTGGAGGTCCCCCATGAAACGCAGGGGGCCACAATGGAGAGGGCGTTCTCGGTGGCCAGGCCGAGGCTCTGGAATTCCCTCCCGGAGGAAGCCCGTCTGGCCCCAGGTCTGTTGGCGTTTCGGCGAGCCTGTAAGACCTGGCTGTTCGCACAGGCCTTCGGAGGGAACGGTGGGGTGGGGGTGGGGATTGTATTTTTAAAACATTTTTTAAATGAATTTTATTGTGTGTTTTTAAGCTGTAAGCCGCCCCGAGATGCCGTAGGCATGAGGGGGTGGCTAACAAATATTTATAAATAAATAAATAAAATAAATAAATAACAGAGCAGTACTATTTATTCGGAAGGGGAGGGACAAGCAAGATTAATTCGTCCCTAGTACCCCTTGCAGGATCCGCCTGCCGAAGGCGGATTGCTGCAGATCAATCTTATAGTGTCTGGTGAAAGTATGCAGGCTTTTCCACGTAGCAGTCTTGCAAATTTCACCTATTGGGGCCTGGGAGTGGAAGGCTGAATTAGAGTCGGAGTATCCCAGGCCCTACAAGGCTAGGGCCTCAACAGCCATGCTGTTAGTTTCAGAAACTCCGGTTACTGGTACAAGAGAGGTCCCTGTGACAGCAGGTCCTGTGTGACAGGGAGCGTGAGGAGGTTTCCGTGTGACAGGCTGAGTAAGTCTGGGAACCATGGCCGACGGGGCCAAAAGGGGCCCACGAATATTACAGTGACTCGCTGGAGCTTGCATCGGCAGATCGCATGGCTGAGTAGGGGAAACGGAGGATAGGAATATAGGAGACCCGGGGGCCAGAGATGGCTGAGACCATCAGTGGCTTCGGATTTGGGATGCAGATTCCTGCTGAAGCGAGGCAACTTGTGGTTGGTCAGGGAGGCAAAGAGATCGAGTATCTGTGTGCTGAACGTCTCGATGATCAGTTGGAAGGCAGTTGGGCTGAGGGTCCACTCCCCCGGGTCCAGGGTCTGGCGACTCAACCAATCCGCCTCGACATTGTCTACTCCTTTTATGTGGAGGGCCGAAAGGGAAAGCAGATGACGTTCCGCCCAGCGCATCAAGCAGGAAGCTTCCTTGTGTAACGCCTTCGACCGAGATCCCCCCGATGGTTGACGTAGGCCATGGCCGTGGTGTTGTCTGTGAAGGCGATCACATGTAACCCTCCAATAGTGGGAGAAACCGTTGGAGGGCTAGCCGAATGGCCTTGAGTTCTAGCCAGTTGATGCTGTGGGAGGCATCCGTGGTTGACCAAGTCCCCTGTATGAAACTGGTGCCGATGTGGGCTCCCCATCCGGAGAGACTGGCGTCCGTTGTCAGAACGATCTTGGGTGGCTCTGTAAGGGGGACTCCATCTAGGAACCAGAGTGGGTCCTCCCACCAGCTGAAGGAGTGTAGAGTTTCGGCCGGGACAGAAAGCGACATCAGGCAGTTGTTGATTATTTGTAGTTGCCATGGTTGAAGCAGCTGTTGTAGGCTGCGCGCGTGGAATCGGGCTCACTGAAGATGCCGTGTGCAGGAAATCATGCAACCTAGGAGGGACGCGAGCGTACGGAGCGGGGTCCGCGGCTGCGCTCGAATGGAAGATATGAGGATCCTGATCTTGTGTTGTTGAGAGGGTGGAATGAATACCCTGTCTAGTTGGGTGTGAAAAATTACCCCCAGGTGCTCCAAGTGCTGGGTGGGTGTCAGGTGACTTTTGTCTCGGTTGGTCTGAAAACTGTGGTTCTCCAAGTAAGAGATGGTGCGTTGGAGGTGAGCCTGAGCCAGGTCCCGCGATGCTGCTCAAATCAGGATGTCATCCAAATAAGGGAAGACTGCTATGCCCTTGAGTCAGAGGTTTGCGATGAGGGGGATTAAGATCTTTGTAAACGTCCTGGGTGCTGTAGCAAGGCCGAAAGGGAGAGCTTGGTATTGCCAGTGCTGATTGTTGTAGGCGAAGCGGAGCCATTGACGGTGAGCTGGGAGAATGGGAACGTGTAGGTATGTGTCCTTTAGATCCAAAGAAGAGAGCCAGTCATCCTTCGATATCGCGAGGGTGATGGACGCCTTTGAACTTCTGGAGTCTGATGGATCTGTTGAGGTGCTTCAGATCTAGGACTGCTCTCCATTCTCCGCTTTTCTTCTGCACAAGAAAGAGAAGTGAATAGAGTCCTCTTCCCTTCTCATGCCACGGTACTCTTTCTATGGCGCCCATCACCTGCAGTCTGTCGATTTCGGATCGCATCGCCTTGCACTTGCTCGGGATGCGTGAGATGGGGGGAAACAGAAGAATTCCCTTGGCTTGGATCTGAATTCTATGGAGTAACTTTTTGTTACAGTTTGTTGGGCCCAGGTGTCGGAGACGGTCTGGCTACACTGTCCGGCAAAGCGCAGGAGCCTTCCTCCTAGCCGGTCGGAGCCGGGGGAGGAAGAGGCCAAGGAGTCAGGAGTCCTGCTTTCCAGAAGGAGACCCAGGACGTATGGAAAAGGAGGAGTGATTGACCTGTTAGGATTCGAGCTGCGTCCCCTATGTCCTCTGCCGCATTGTTGGGAACTCCAGGCATTATATGAGGAGTAGGGCCGTCTGTGCCCCTGGTTGGATCTCTGAAAGGGGCGAAAAAAACTCTTGAAAGATTGCACCTGGTTAAGAGAGTGCTTCTTCTCCTTGTCGGATGCATCAGTGAGAGCCTTGTCCAGTGCCGGTCCAAATAGTTTATGTCCCCTGAATCTGCTGTTTACAAGCAGGTTCTTGGCGTGCTTATCTGCACGCCATGAGCGGAGCCATAATCAGCGGCGTGCTGCTACATTAGCCGCCAACCCTCTAGCTGCCCAGGCTACTGTCCATGGAGGCATCAATGAGGAAAGCATGGGCAAGTGTGACATTAGCAGCCAGTTTGCGAGATAGCGTGGCTGACATGTTCGGGTCTTTCGCCAGTTTGAACCATTTCATGATGGCGCTGGAGGCATAGGAAGCAGTGGTAGCCATCTGTAATGTATACGACAACGCCTCATAGCTCTTGCGTAGCCCAATTTCAATTCCCTTATCAGTGGGGTCCTTCGGGAGAAAGTCTTCTGTGGAGGGGAAAACCGACTGGCGGGCTAAGGAGGCGGCTGCCACATCCACCTTAGGAGGCTTGAAAATGGGATCACTCTGCTTGGAGAAGGAATATAAGGTTTGCTGAATTCTAGATAATTTGGCTGTCTTAGTGGGCTGTTTCCATTGGGCTTTAATGATTTTTTCAAAGGCCCGGTCAAGAGTGACCCCCTTGCCGCCACTATGGAGCTTGGGGATATATTCCCTATCAGAATCCTCGTCATCCGAGGAAGAATCGGAGTCCCTCTTTTTTGTGAGCTAAGAGTTATTCTAAGAACCCGCTGTGATATTCTAAGGAGTTGGGGACCCTGATCAGAGGGAAGTTCTCTGCCCACATCCTTAGGGCCCTTTGCCAGGATGTCCTCCCATTCAGGGGTATCCTGGTCTCCTGCCCCAGAGGAGTGGTTGTCATCCTCCTCTGAGTGAGAGGAAATCATGGCTGGAGGGGTCCTAACTCGCTCTTGGGTCTTGCGTTTCTTGCGCGGGGGCTGAGGGGCAGATCCTGATTCAGAAGATGACTCCAGTAATTCGCCTTCCTCGGAGGGGGACTCACCCTGCTCGCTCTCTGAGGAGGACCCTAAGAGATCCCTGAGGGAGTGACTGTGGGTTTTGCAGGGGGCTGTTTGCCCTTGCTGGCCTTTTTTGAGTCCCCTTTAAAGGCGGGTTTGGGGGGGGGGGACTTTCACTTTTGGGTCCTCCTCTGGTTACTCTCAATGCGCGCCAGAACCCACATCATTGATCTCAGCGCATCCATTTGGAGCCTTTGAAAGGACTCCACAGACAGTTCCCCTCTTACTTGTAAGGAGACAGAACATTCTGCCTCCTCCATTTCCTCCATCTCCGCTGTGGCGCACCCGTCCTCCATGTTGCTGTGTGGCTCCTCCGCTTGCATAGCCTAGCAGGTTGTGGCACGGCGGGTGGCCGCTCTGCATGTTTTGGCGGTCTCCCCCATCCGCAGCTTGGTTTCCAGACTGTTCGTACCCTGAGGCCGAACGCCACGCACTGGGACACCCGGGCCATACCCGGGGGCTGGCACCAGGAGAGATGGGAGCGAGCCCACTCTATGCATTCCTTAAGGGTGCTTGTGGCCTTAAGACTAAATCTATAAAGAACTGAACCCCTCCCTCGTAAGGAGGTGAGAAAGTCTGGTGGGGTGCGGAGCACCCCTGCTGCACGTCCTACTGGTTCAGAGGAAGACTTTCGACTGGGGAAGCGAGGGCACACTCTCCCTACACATGCCCAGTGGAAAGTCTATGCTGCCTCCTAGTGGACACGAGGGAGATCGCTCCCTGAGTCCGAATAAATGGACTGAAGGCTATAGAAAGAGCCCTTTTCAGCTTCCATATTTGAAACAAAAATAATAGGTCTGTGTATTCAGGTTTTGAGTGAACCCAACATTTCCCAAAAAATATCCAAGGTCTCAAACTGGACCCCTGAAACTGCAGCACATATGCAGCTTGGAGCTGGGTTGCTCTCTCAGCTTAGCCACCAGCTTGGGGAGCCTGAGTGAGCCTTCCCCGCCTGCAGGGGCTGCTGTTGTCTCAGAACTACAGTCTCCAGCACTGCAACCAGGTCCAACCCAGCAGAACCCCAGGCCAGCCAGGAAAAAATGGTAAATCCTTGGCAGCTTCATTCCTCCCCTCCCCAAACCAGTGACCCCTCTTGCGAGCCAGTGAGCCCCCTGAGCCAGTCCCATGCCCCAGTCCCACCTAGGAATCCCACTTTCCACAAGCCAACGACTCCCCTCTGAGCCAGAAACCACCACCCCAAGCCAGTACCATGCCTCATTTCCCCTCCCCGAGTCAGTGGCGTCTTCCCTTAAGCCAGCCCTGTGTTCTATTCTCCCTCTCCCAAGCCAGCTGCATGCCTCACTCCCCCTCAAGCCAGCGATCCCCCTTAGCCAAACCTATGCCCTGGTTCCACCCTTCCCAAACCTAACAACTTCCCCACCAAGCTAGCTGTATTCTCTACTCTCCCCCAAACCAATTCTCTACTCCCCTTTTATAATTAGTAGCAGACTTAGAAGCACTTTTGGACTGCATTTTCCTTTCCTTATAGGCCTGTGAAACTGGCAGAGCCTTACTGCACTTCTGCACCAATATAACCCATACGCAGAGACCCGTGTTCACTGTATTTTCCACAATGGCAACATTGGGGAAGATGTGGTGAACACAGGCAAAGATACAAATAAATGCAAATACTAAAACCACGAATACTTGACCCTATGCACAGCCCTAGTCAGAACACTAACATTCAAGTCTCACTTTTCTTGGGTTTAAACGATACCACAAGGCAATTGGGACTTGTGCCCAAATGTATTTAAAATCAAGGCCTGATGTAGTCATATTTGCATTCAGACCCCAATTCCTGTAAACATTTTATATCTCAACATTTGTAAGGAGAAAAGAAGCAGCAAATGGCATTTAGTGACATCTTCCCAATATAACACAATAAGGTTTCTGTAACCCATTTCAATCATTAAAATTTAGAAAGCTTTAAACTGTTAGCAGTGTCTATGTCTACACTAGCATTGTAGCCAGAGTAGCATAGAGAGCCAGTGTGGTGTAGTGTGCAAGAGTGCAGTACTTGGACCAGGCAGTAGGGGGAAGCATCCACTACGTCTCACCTTAGCCATTAACTCACTAGGTGAACTTGGACCAGACACTGATCTCTCAGCCTAACCTACCTCACAGGGTTGTTGTGAGAATTAAGTGTTGAGTTAATCAGTTAATGGTACAGTTAATAATTTAAAGACTTGTACACCACCCTGAGCCTAAGAGATAGGGTGGGTAAAAAAAAACCTAAATAAATAATAAATAATTAAGAGATTTGCTACCACTGCTAACAAGTAGGAGCTCCAGCATTCCCAAGGCATCAGAATTTTAAACACCATGCCATCTACGCCAACTTGAGAAGGTAAAAATACCAAATGGCACCTTCCCTACAATAGCATTCTCTTCTTACTGACAGAGCAGCACCAAAAGAATGAGGGAAGAAGCTTGAACACTGAAGGCCTTAGAGTAAAAGCTGTTGCTTCTCAGAATCCCCATGACCCTCAACATGCATGTACTTTAGACTTTTCTAACACCTTCTTTATTCACCTGCGCCATGTCATCCAAACAGTTGAATATATATTTCCGAGCTTCCTTTGATTTTATTCCTGTCTCCAACTCATGTTCTTCTGGAGTCTATAAAATAAAACATTGGTTGGGCTCTGCTGGAGCAGATTTTATTTTTACTGCAATAAAAACAAAGATAGGTCAGCGAGTGAGGAAAAAGTTATTTGCAAATGGAATGCCCAGTGAGGCAGAAGTGACATGTCACACAGATCCTTACCATCTGTGCTTGTGAAAATGACTCACTGCAAAATTGATATATTCAGGGCTGTAAAAACCAACTCATCTGTTCATGTCTGGTAAGGAAACCTTTTGAGCTGGAAAGTGGATTTTCACAACCTTGCGACCCCTTCTCCACACCAAGCCCCAGTCTGGCAAGTAGTCTTTTATGCCTGGCTAGTCAATGATTCATATATATTCTTAGATAAAAAAACCTTCAGTTTAAGACAGGAGTTAAGACTCTTACAAATTCAGCCACGCTCCAAAAATGTGGAAATTGTAAGTTAAGGCTCCTGGCTCACCTTCACTTGCATGCCATGTAAACAGTAAAGATCTTGTACAGTCTTGCGTATTGTGCTCGCTTAAAACTTAGGCTCCATGCACCCACACTTTACCTTGGTCTTTCAGCCCCAATCCTCTTCCTCTGCAGGTTGGGGGCAACACTGAAGCTGGGGAGAGCAAGCTCCTCCCTGCGCCATTATGTACTTGATTCACTATGGCCACAATTTCTCCTTCATTTATAGCTCCTTTCTCAGGCAGAAGCTCAAGTGCATCTGCTCACTACACAGGTTTTTAAGGGCAGGCAAATATTTGCCATCTTATGTCATGCAATGAGGTACTATTGTGGGTGTAGGAGAGCTGGTGGTAATACTGCTGCTTCAGTCAGCTTCCCCTGCTTCTACACTAACTCTGCTTCAGTCCATACTCCCCCTTGCTCAATACTCAAAAAATCATCCCATATAGTCAATACAGCTGTTTATTTTGGAATGGCCTTTCTTGACACATATTAAGTATATGACTGTTAAAATGTAGCAAACTCTCACCTCAGGAGATATGCTTTTCCAGTAAGTCTAAAGGTAAGTGAGTGATCAACTCTTGAGCAATGATTGTGGGCAAAGCATATTTCGGGCACTCCTATACCACTTCTCCTTTGCTTGCTGATGTTCTGGTAATGACGCACCTAGCAATGGTATGTTTTTGTTGTGGTGCTGTTTTTTTAAACACACTGTGTTCATGCTGCAACAGTGGGTTTGGGATGGGGCTGCATATCTTCCTACTGCTGTAGGCACCTGCTAGAACTGCTCCTTCCCCTCTCCCACCGCCACCCCCGCTTCTTTGAAGAGAACTTCACTAGTATATCAGGAGGCCTTTAGGATGGCAGCCCTGGAGCGACACACAAGGACAACACACAAGGGCATGGGCCGTTTTGTGGCCGAAGTGGTTAAGTGGCCAGGACAGTATGCAATAACCTAGCTTTTGGTCGATTCCCAACTTTTATATTCTGTGATGCTGTTAAGTTCAGGAAGCATTAGGCCTTTTCAGTCTGTCTGTTTTGACTGCCAATAATATGAATGTTGCACAACGCAAACTGACTATTTTGTTCAGATTACCGCCCCCCCCCCCCCAAAGGATAGATCTATTATAAGTCCTACTCTTCATGATGTGGAAGAAGAGTTTGGTTTTTCTGCTAATATGATGAATGGACATTGTGGGCAGCTGGATGAGACAGCAGAAAACCATCTCACCATTATTATGCAAGAATGTGCATTTGAGGGTCTGCTGCTTGCAAAGACTGTTGTTTTAATAAAGATTTCTCCTTACATACTATGCCCTACTTATTTGTAAAGGAGTTGTCAGCTATTAAAGGATGCTCAATGGATTTCAAAACTCTTTTGGGGGAGCTTAGAGCTTGAATTTGATCAATGGAGATCTGACTGGTTAAAGCAACCAAGGGAAAGTGGTAATGTTGAGTTTAAAGAAGCTGCTACTCAACTGGGGTTCTGCCTGTTGATGTCTTTAATACGTGCCCCAAGGTTGATCCAAATGTGATGTCAGATAACTCGAATTACAATTGATGATTGTGCTCCTGATGAGGATGATAAAATTATTGAGCCGTTTGACCCTATCATTAAGTGTGATGATCAGGTTTTCTCTCAGACCCCATTAGTAGTTGTAGAAGAGGATACTGTCCTCAAAGCCCCTTCAGATGTTGCGGGGAACACTGCAGGAGTTTTTCCCAATGTAGGACGAGCATGTGAATCGGTCCATAGGAAACATCCAGTTGGCAGTGGTGCTCTCCCTGGGGTGTGGCTCGATTCAAACAGACAGATGGGCTCCGGCTCTAATTCTTAATCTTCCTGCAAGAAGGAGTTATTTAATTCACCCAATTTCTAATTTTGGATATGGCTGAGTTTTTGTCCTGTAAAACTGGTTACCCTATGGGCAAATTCATGAAAATTTTATGAGAGATTTGAAGTAGAATTTGATGATTGGGGCATGACTCTACACCTATGGAAGCTAGAGTCAGTTGAGCCATTTTGGTGTGGTTGTTGATAGGTTTAAAAACACCCTAGCAAGATCTAGTCTTCATGTTTTATCAATAACTGATAGGTCCAATATATTGGGAGACTATGTAGAGCCGTACTGCACTTCTGCCCCCTTCTGGAGCTTCTTCTGGTCCCCAGCAAAATTTGGGCCTCTGTTCTGTATCTAGGATGGAGAGCCTAAAATGGCATGTGAGAGAGGACAAGAAAGGGTCATGCTTCCCCTAATGCCTCCATTTTTGTAGAGGAGCTTAACATTGATGCGAGGTCCGATGGTAATGGCCATTTGAGAAACGGCTCTATCTTCAATGGTCCCTTGGGTTTAGAGTCCACCTGACTATTAAATGTTAATCAAAGCCAGGATTCCATATGTATGAGAATCCTTCCCTGGAATATTGCCAGTCTTAAAGTTGGGGGACTTTGAATGTTATAACTTTTTCTCAAACAGTGATTTAATTTTTTTGCAAGAAACCTGTTTGGGTTTGGAGGACACAGTCAGTATTCTTCCCTGGTTTTATTTTCTACCTGAAGGATCAGGCAGGCAGGCAGGCAGCATTGCCTTTTAAGCATCTTCTCAATTAGTTATTAAGATTCTACCTATAGAAACTGAGAATGTCTTTTTGCAAGCTTTTTGTTTTGTTTTTTCTGACCCCACCAGTTTTGTTGTTTTTAATGTCTATTTCCACCTTAACGGTTCATCTTTTAATGATGCATTGTGAGATATTTCAGAATCTACTATTGAGTGTTTGTTAGATAATTTCTCTTCTGCTGAATTTATTTTACTTGGTGATTTTAATGCCTGTTTGGGCCTGGGGGGTGAGGACCATTGTATCCTCTCTGAGTCTTCTGATAGTATGTCCCCCTAATTCCACAGAGGCAATCTAAGGACCTGATTCAAAACAATGCAGAACAGAGATTAGTTGAAATTTTATGTAGATTTCATTTGGTGGTATTGAACGGGAGAGCTGGTAGAGATCTAAGTGGCCATTATACATTTATGTCTCTGCAAGGTGGAAGTGTTATAGATTATGTTGCAATTCACAAGTATAATTGGCCACGTAGTGTTGATTTTTACAGTGTCCATAAGAGAAGATAGTGATCACTAATCTTTAGAGGAGGTTCTTAGGTTTTTCGATGTCTTTATATGTGAGAACTTAGATATGACTGGTAAACCGGTGGGTGTTGAGTTTTTGTCCTACTGCCAGCATCAGATTAGGTGGATCCCTTAGTTTAAGTATTAAGATTCCTTAGTTTTGAGCAGTATTAAGAAATCTAATGGATCCACCTAAAAGGTCTCTTTATGTCAAAGTTGATACCGCATTTATTATTGACTCCTCTGATAAAATAACATCTTCACTGGGAGAGGAGTTAGTTAATAAAGAGGTGTATTTTTGCCCATTGTGAGATAAGAGTGTGGTTTGATGAGCAATACTGTAACAGGGGGACAGGTCAGAGCTCAGAGAGAGCCTGAGGGAAGGGCTCAAGAGGAGACAGGCCAGGCCAAGGAACTACCAGATGGGATTCGGAACAAGGGAAGGGAGACCTCTCAGCCATTCTCCAAGCTCAGGGAGAAGTGAGGCTCAACACTGAGGTCATGGGGGAAATAGGGAATGCAACAACAGGAGCACAGGACCAAAGGAACAGAGTGCAGAGGGACAGGACCTAGGAAAAGGAGCCAAGGGGAACGGAACCAGAGTCAAGGGAAACAAGAACATGGCAGAGTGAAGGTTGGGCAGAGCAGGGCAAGGCAGAGCTGAACCAGAGTCAGGGTCTGGAGCAGAGTACAAGAAGTCAGGGTACAAAGCAGAGCAGGCAGGCAGAGTGGTACAGAGTTCCAGAAGTAACAGGGAGAGGTTAGCAGGAGAGGAACTAAGAATCAAGAGAGCAAGGGGATAGGCACAAGGAGAGGAACTAGACGTCAGCAAGGAGAGAGTGTGCAGAGGGGCACAGAGCAGGCCAGACAGAGCAGAACCAGAGTCTACGAGTCAGGGAATGGAGTGAGAACCTGGGAGTCAGAAAAGAGAAAGGCAGAAGAGAGCCAGAGTCTAGGGGCATTTTCACACAAGATACTCTCCACCCACTATACATGTTGCAGGGCTGCAGTGTTGCCCCTATGGGTGCCCTATAACATGTATAGTGTCCTGTATGAAAAAGTCCTAGAAGTCAGGAAACACAGTCAGAGAGTGAGGAGAGTTGTTCCACCCAGTTTCCTGTTGGTACCAGCATACTTTTATACTTGTGGCAACCAACCAACCAAGAAGCTGGGAGGCAGGGCAACAGAAATGATGGACAAGAGGGAAGGCGGAGTCAAAGCCAGACAAAGCAAGAAAAGAGGAATTGGGTTCCTTACCTTGGGAATTCCTTTTCTATTCCCTCGAGGGAGGTCATTCGGACACTGGGAGTGATCTCCCCAACGACCACTAGGAGGCAGCACAACTTTGCTGGGAGCACGTGGGGAGAGCGCTCCCCCGCCCTCCCAGAAGTAATAAGCCGAGGACGAAGCTTATCTGAAAAACTTAACAGATATTAGTAACAAGCCCCCCGAAGGGGTAACATACAACTAAACCTCACAAGAGTTAATTCAGCGCCCAGGAAACTCTGGGTGGGCCGAATGACCTCCCTCGAGGGAATAGAAAAGGAATTCCCAAGGTAAGGAACCCAATTCCTCTTTCTATGCCCTCTCGTCCGGTAATTCGGACACTGGGAGGTACCAAAGCAGTAATTTATTAGATGGGAGGGACTGGGCGCTTATTGAGGATCTAAAACCCCCTGCAGCACCCGCCTCCCAAAGGCGGCTTCAGCAGACTCGAAGCGATCTATTTTATAGTGCCTCGTGAATGTGTGGAGACTTCTCCACGTAGCCGCTCTGCAAATTTCTAATGTGGGAGCCCTGGCCCGGAACGCCCAAGTAGTGGAGGCTGAGCGGGTCGAATGAGCTAGAACTCTAGCTGGAGGGACCAAGCTTAAGGCTCTGTAGGCGTCTGCTACACAAGCAGAAATCCACTTCGCAATGATGGATTTCGAGACTTTCTTACCCTTGGAGTGAGGGTGGTAGCTCACCAAGAGGGAGGAAGTTTTCCGAAAGGGAAGAGTACGCTCCAGGTAAATCTTGAGTGCCCTGCGTACATCTAAAGTGTGCCAAAGCCTCTCTAAGGAGTGGCGAGGCTTAGGGCAGAAGGACGGGAGGACCACCTCCTGTGCTAGGTGGAACAGGGAGGAGACCTTAGGAAGGAAGGTTGGGTCTAGCCTGAGTAGCACCGATTCCTTTCTGAAAATGCAGAAAGCTGGGTCGATGGACAGAGCTCCGATTTCAGACACCCTTCTTGCCGATGTTATAGCAATAAGGAAGGTCATTTTGATGGATAAAAAGTAAAGGGACACCTGGTGCAGAGGCTCGAATGGAGGACCCATTAGTGCCTTAAGAACCACATTGAGGTTCCATGTAGGAAAGCGGTGTACAACCGGAGGGGCTACACGCTTGGCTGCCCTCAAGAACTGTTTCACATGCAGGTGAGAGGAGAATTTATTGGCAGAAGACGAGGAGATGGTACTGTCAATGGCCGATAGCTGTCTAGCCAGTGTGTTGGGACGAAGCCCCCTATCGAGGCCGTCCTGTAGGAATTGGAGGACTTGAGGAACGGAAGGCTGACGAGGTGGAACGTGATGGGTGTGACACCAGCGGACAAACATCGCCCATGTAGACTGGTAAATTCTCCTTGTCGATTGTCGCCTGGAGGCGAGGAGAGTCCGGACTACTGGAGCTGAGTACCCTTGGGCTCGGAGAGCGTCGGCTTCAATAGCCAGGCTGTCAGTCTCAGGAACTCTGGCCGATCGTAGCAAAGAGGTCCCTGGGTGAGGAGATCCGGCGTGACTGGTAGAGGGAGGTAAGTTCCTCTGGATCGGCTGAGAAGGTCTGGAAACCACGATCTGCGTGGCCAGAACGGGGCTATCAGAATGACTGTGGCCCGCAGTCTCTTGGCTCTGCTGATCGTTCTCGCTAAGAGAGGAAAGGGAGGAAAGGCGTACAGGAGGCCGTGGGGCCAAGGGTGGCTGAGAGCGTCGTGAGCCTCTGCCAGCGGATGTGGGCTCCTGGCGAAGAATCTCTGCGTCTTGCGATTGGAACTCGACGCAAAGAGGTCCACTACTGGGGTTCCGAAGGTGGTCATCACGTGATGGAACGCTTGAGGGGACAGAGACCATTCCGCCGGGTCTAGCACTCGTCTGCTGAGCCAGTCCGCTTGAACATTGTCCTGGCCCCTGATATGTCTGGCTGACAGGGAAAGAAGATTGCCCTCCGCCCATCTGAACATCAGGGTGGCTTCCTTGTGGAGCGACGAGGATCGAGATCCCCCTTGATTGTTCACATAAGCTTGTGCAGTGGTATTGTCTGTGAAGACCAGCACATGATGGTTGTGAAGCTGTGGGAGGAAGTGGAGGAGTGCTAGACGGATCGCCCTGAGCTCCAGCCAGTTCATGCTGTGCGCCAGTTCGTGGTGTGACCATGACCCCTGGACCGTGTGTGT
Source organism: Sphenodon punctatus (assembly GCA_003113815.1). Lineage (NCBI taxonomy): Eukaryota > Metazoa > Chordata > Lepidosauria > Sphenodontia > Sphenodontidae > Sphenodon > Sphenodon punctatus. Next base: position 1,133,997 of record QEPC01001417.1, read on the forward strand.
GCTGAGGTGGGCCCCCCACCCTAGGAGGCTGGCGTCGGTGGTGAGTATGAGTCTCTCCGGTTCTAGGAGAGGGACGCCGGCGAGAAACCGGTGGGGTTGCTCCCACCACGCTAGCGAGTGGCGAGCGGCCGGAGTGAGAGCAATGGACCTCGGGCTGCTGTCGATTATTGCTGATTGCCAGGGCCGCAGAAGCGCCTGCAAGGGGCGAGAGTGGAAGCGCGCCCATTGCAGGTGACGTATGAGTGAGATCATCAAACCCAGGAGAGAAGCGAGGGTGAGGATCGGGACTCGTGGGCGGTCGCGAATCGTCTTGATGAGGGACAATAATTTTGCCTGTCGCTGGAGTGGGATGAACACTCTGTTCAGGGAGGTGTCGAACACAACCCCTAGATGTTCGAGACGTTGAGATGGGGTAAGATGGCTTTTGGGAATATTGATAACGAAGCCGTGGGTCTCGAGGTATTCCTTGGTGCGAGTGAGATGAGTGTGGGCCAGCTGCAGGGACGGAGCGGTAACTAGCAGATCGTCGAGGTATGGAAAAACCGCTATCCCCTCCAGTCGGAGCGCCGCTATGAGGGGGGCGAGAACCTTGGTGAAGGTCCGAGGGGATGATGCCAGTCCGAAGGGGAGGGCTCGATACTGCCAGTGCTGGCCGTCGTAGCAAAACCGGAGCCACCTCTTGTGTGCCGGAAGGATGGGAACATGGAGGTAAGCGTCCTGCAGGTCGAGAGATGCCATCCAGTCGCCTTGGGAAAGGGCTAGGGATATGGAGTGAAGTGTCTCCATCTTGAAGCGTTGCCTGCGTAGCGCCTTGTTGAGACGCTTTAGGTCGAGCACTCCCCTCCACGAGCCGGATTTTTTCTGCACGAGGAATAAAATCGAGTAGACCCCCAGGCCGCGCTCGTGCCACGGCACCCTCTCTATGGCCCCCAGTTGGTGGAGCCTGGTGATCTCCGCCCGCAGATGCCCGTGTTTGACGGGGTTGCGTGAACGAGGAGATATTCTGAAGGTCTCCCGCGGATAGTATTTGGTCTCTATCGAATATCCTCTGGAAACTGTTTGAATGACCCACGCATCTGATGTGTTCAGGGCCCATCTTGGTGCGAAGGCGAGGAGACGCGCACCGATCCGTGGAGAGACGGGGGAAGAAGCGGCGATACAGTCAGGATTCCTGCCTACGAGGCGGTGATCCTGCACGACGGTTCTGTTGGTGCTGAGGCGATGGTCTGGTGAACTTGCCTCCCCTGCCCCTCTGAAATCTATTGCGGTTAGCAGTGTTCCAGGAGGGTTGCGTGGAAGATTGGTAGCGCTTCTGGCCCTGTTGGAAGCGAAAAAAGGGGCGAAAGGGATTCCTGCCCGTCTGGATCTGGTTCAGCGAGTGCTTCTTGTCCTTGTTAGAAGCCTCCTGTAGTGCTTTGTCTAGCACCGTGCCAAACAGCTTGCCGCCCTTAAACTTGCTGTTAACTAACAAGTTCTTTGCGTGTGCATCAGCCCGCCACGAACGAAGCCAGAGTCTGCGTCTGGCTGCAACATTGGCTGCCATCCCTTTTGCAATCCAGGTCAGCATGTCCATTGATGAATCTATCAGGAAGGCCTGAGCGAGAGCTACGTTAGTGGCTAACTTCGTGGACTGTGCTCTAGTAATGTTAGGGTCTTTCCCCATCTTGAACCACTTCATCACAGCCCGAGAGACATATGACGAAGTGGTAGCCATGCGCAGAGCATTGGACATGGCCTCGTAACTCTTCCTAAGGCCGGTTTCCAGGCCTTTGTCAGTCTGATCTTTTGGTAATAAATCCCCTTCTGAGGGGAAGACAGACTGTCGGGCGAGGGATGCAGCGGCAGCATCAACCCGGGGCAGGGCGAAAATGGGCTTGCTCTGTTTAGCAAAGGCGTACAGAGTCTGTTGAGGCCTAGATAACTTGAAGGACTTAGTGGGGTGCTTCCACTGTGCCCTTATAATTTTCTCAAAGGCTTTGTCTAGGGAAGCGCCTTTGGAGGCCTGGCCCAATTTGGGAATATATTCCCTGTCTGATTCCTCGTCCCCATCGGAGGAGGAATCGGAGTCCCTTTTCTGGAGAGGTCTGGGAGTGACCTTTAACACCCTCTCCGCTCTCATAATTATTTTAGGGCCGTGGTCCAGGGGTAGCTCCCTGCCTAGGTCCTTATGGCCCCTGGAAAGGATCCGCTCCCAATCGAGGGACTTGTCCTCCAGCAGAGAGTGGGAGGCCCTGGATGAGCCAGCCTCTGACTCCTCCTCTGAGGAGGGTACAGGGTGGTAGCGGGGCCTAGTGGGGTGGGCCCGTGGCCGTTTAGCCGGGGGAGGGGAGTCAGCCTGAGAGGATCCCCCAGAGAACTCCCCTTCTTCAGGGGGAGAGCAGGGATCGTCCTCCTCAGCCGAGGAGGACCCCAACAGCTCTGAAAGGGAGGCATGAGCCCTGGGGGTAGGGGGGCCCTTACCCTTCCCCTTCCCCGCAGAGCGGGAGGCTCCCTTAAACTTTTCTTTAGGGTTTGGCCCCCGGGGAGAGGGTCTCGCACTGCGAGCCCTCTGGTTGCTCTCTATGCGAGAGAGAGCCCCCATCATGGCCCGAAGGGCTTCCAGCTGGGCCTGCTGGAAAGGATCGGGCCCAGCCCCCCCCCCGGTCCCTCGTACCTGCGAGGAGGCAGCCGAAGCTACCTCCCCCTCGATGTCCTGGATGAGGGAAGCCTGAGGGCTGCGGGCGTCTTGGGGCCGCCGGGCGGGGAGGGAGGTCTCGCTTCCGGTTTCCCCCTCCGCCGCCATTTCGGCTCTGGCCCGGTCAGCTTGCGGCGTGGCCGCGGCCGCATGGCCCTGCCTGGGCTTGCTGGACTTCCGCCTCTGTGCCCCAGCGGCAGTTGGAGGCTGCGGCGCCCGTCCGGCTGCGGCGCGGCGGGTCTTAGCCGTCTCGGCCATTGCGGCGTCGGGGGGGTAGCTCCGTGGAGTCCCCGCTCCGAAAAAAGCCTCTGGCCTGAACCCGTGGGCCGGCCAGAGAGATAAGCCTCCTCCCGCCGTGCGGGGAGGCTGCGCCCGGGAATCGGTGCGGAGGCACCGGCAAAGTTCTTGTCCACGTGGGGGGTGCAGCGCACCCGGCTGCACGTCCTACTGAGTCGGAGGCAGACAACGAACTGGGAGGGCGGGGGAGCGCTCTCCCCACGTGCTCCCAGCAAAGTTGTGCTGCCTCCTAGTGGTCGTTGGGGAGATCGCTCCCAGTGTCCGAATTACCGGACGAGAGGGCATAGAAAGGGAAAGAGAATCTGGGCAGGAGGAAGGCCCAAGCACTGGTGTCACGATGGCTAGTGAGCATTCCAGCACCCTGGAGGCCAGGGCCTTACAAATGCTGACAATATAAAAGAAAATTAGGCAAATTGGCTGTGTGTAGGAGAGGATATAAAAATTTACTAAGGAAGGAAAATTCTGGACATCAATGATTCCTTGTGGCAAGAGTTTGAGTTTGCTGCTGCTGAACAGAATTCTAGCATGTTTTGGAAATTAGTGGCTTGGGGAACCAGTAAGTTGTCATGGTTGAGTCACTTGTCCTTAAGAAGGTATAGGAACGGCACTTCTTCTTGTACAATAATATCTCTGACAGTTTTATATGGGGAATCTGTGGAAGAATTTTTGAATCCACTTCTGCCCTTGTGGCCTCCGGTCATGGTTCAGGAGGTGAAACCTCTCATTTTACAACAGCACAGTAGTAATAAGGCCCCTGGGGGAAGACTTTATCCCCACTGAAATATATAAGGAAAATATGGATTAGTGGGCTGCTCTTTCTGCTGAACTGTTTACATGTATTAATAATTTAGGGGAATTCCCATTGGGCTGGTCTTTAAGCATTATAGGCAGATGCCAGATAATTATCAACCTACTTCCCTGTTGGATATTGCTTTTAAAATTATCATTTTTGGTTGGGTAAATTGGAAGAATGGGTTGAGGCCCAGATGTTGACACATGAAGAGCAGGCAGGATTTAGAAAAGGTTACTCTTTCAGATGGCTGTTTTGTGCTTTCCCTTTTAGTTAATAAATGTTACTTCCAGAAAGAGTAAGTTATATGCAGTTCCATTGACCTTAAGTCCACTTTTGACTCTGTAAACAAGAAGCATCTTTGGGGAAAACTGGAATCAGAAGAGTCTGACTTGAGATTGTTGTTATTGTTGCAGTCTCTGCATGCTCACACAGTAGTCAAAGTTAAAACTGGTCAATCAGGTGAACTTTCTGGTCTAATTCCAGTTTATGGGAGTGTTAGGCAAGGCTGCCTTTTAATGCCCTTTCTTTTTAATTTCTTTATTAATGATGTTGTTGTTACTTTATCATCCTCCCCGAAACAGAACCCATGCTATTATAGTGCCCCTGAATGCAGATGATACGGTTTTACTCTCTCAAACCCCATTTGGACTGAGGTGGATGCTTAAAGATTTTTCTATTTTTTGTATCAAGGAACATCTGTGTATAAATTAGAGCAACATTAAGGTTGTGACTTCTGCACATAACCCTAGGTTCTTACGTGAATTACTGATGGGCATACTATTGAACAGGTTAAGCATTTTAGATTCTTGGGGATTCGTTTCTCACAAAACGGAGAGATGGGATTTTCACATTCAAGAATCAAAAAATAATCCCTATGATCCATGGAAGCAGTGCTTTGCTCCAGTCACTGCTGCGGCAGCAACCATGTGAACACTGCTCTTAGACTCTTTAGAGCTAAATCAACTACATAAATTTTGCATGGGGCTAAGATTTGGGGTATCAAGGATTCCAAAGTTTTAGAAATCCCACAGAATATTTTAATGCAAATTACTGGCTCTTCCAAAACACACTCTGGCTGCAATGGTGACAGCGGAAGTAGGAGAATCCTCCATTTTATCCCATTTATGAGAGAGTGATTAATTTTTGGTTCAGTATTTCAAATTTGGACTCAAGTCACCTCCCTAAAATGTGTTTGAAGGAACAATTTAATGAATCTGCTGTTCTGAGGCATTCTTGATTTAGTCTTATTTATTTTTTGTTGCATGATTGGGGCTTCTCTAAAGTGGGTACCAGCTTGTATTTATCTAGGAATAATATGTCTTATATTAAAGTCAGATTTGAAGCTTTAGATAAGCTGCGATATATGGTTATAATGTGTCTCCCTGGTACACCTTCTTGAAAACAGATCATGGCATGGGAAGATTACATTTTACACTTAAATTGTGGTATTCTAAGGAAATCATTCATTGCCTTTCCAAATTTTTCAATCTGCCGTTTTAGAAGGGCATTATAAAGGAATTGAGAGGGATCACCGGAAGTGCCCCTGCAGAGTTAGCACAAAAACTGGAGTTGCTATTAAATAACAGAAACCTAGAATGTATTTGAAGTTTAGGTATTTTTGCTAGGTTTATGGCCAAAATTAGGCACATCTAATTATATTTACCATGTTTTTAGTCATGTAACTTTTTTCATTTTTTTCATTTTATGTACTTTGAGTATTTTAAGGTTTTTTTGTTTGTTTGTTTGTTTGTTTGGTTACGTCTTGTTTGCTAATTGGATATTAAACTTGACTACTGCAACAGTGTAGCAAACCTTCTAGATCTACATTTCAGACACCTACACCTGCCCTCTTGCTCCAAGACTCTAAAACATGTTATTATCAGTGCTGTTTGTATGACCTCAACACATCTTTGTGAAGGAACAGGGAAGGCTATGTGTGTATGGGCGAGTGGAGGGGATGGGGCGAGATGGGTGGTGTTGGAGGGGATGACAGGAGCTGGGGAATACTAAGGCATGTACAGAGGAGATGAGGGGAGTTTGATGATTTTATCACTTTTGTGTATTTTTAAAAAAATCTGTTGTGAGCCACCCTAAGCCTTCAGCGACAGTGTGGGATACATCACAATAATAAAATAATAATAATAATTTCAGCCTCTCCTGGAGACCTCCTACTCATCATTTCACTCTGCCCCTCCTGATTCCAGTCATTCCCAGTGGCCTCTTACCCATCATTCCACCCAGCCCCTTGTCACTCCAGCTACTTCTGGTGTCCTCCTACCCAGCCCCACCCCCGTCATTCCAGCTGCTCCTGAACTCATACCCATCATTCCGTCCAGACCCCTGTCATTCCAGCCCCTCCTGGTAGCCTCATACGTGTAATTTCAGCCACTCCCGGAGAGCTCCTACCCATCACTCCACTCTGCCTCCCATGATTCCAGTTGCTCCCAGCCCATTATTACACCCAGGCCCTTGTCAGTCCAGCGATTTCCAGTCATCCTACCTGTCATTGCACTGAGCCACCCACAATTCCAGCCTCTGCCAGTAGTCTCATTTGTCATTCCACACAGCCCTCACATAATTCCAGATGCGCCGAAACGACTCCTACGTGTCATTCCACCTAGCTCCTCTTCCCTGTCTTTTCATTTAATCTCTGTAGCACCCTCACTTTTCTCCCTCCTGGCCTCTTTTTTAGGCCCGCCCACCACGCTCAATCACGGACTGGGATCCATTTTGGGTTCCCGGTCAGGAATCAGGCCGGCCATCCTTTAGAGAGGCCGGCCTGATTCCGGAAGGGGATCGGGGAGGGGGCAGGGCTGCGCGGCACGACAAGCGGTCGCACAGCCCTGCCCCCCCGTGCTCCCCCAGCCGCCCACCCTCCAGGAGACGGGCAGGCGCAGCAGCCAATGCAGCCACTACGCCCGATCCCGTCCCATGGTCGGGACCACGATCCGGCCGGGCTGCAGGTAACAGGCGTTACCTGTGGTGCATCCCAGATCATGGCCAATCCAACCACGGTTGGGGCCCAATCCCACCATGATTCTGGACCTCCGGGCGGTCAGAGGTCCAGAATCGTGGTCAATTTGATTCCTGCCAGTGATTCACCGTGGTTAACATCTGGTAGAAATCAAATAGACGTTACGGGACAAAAGGCCACCACAGGGGGTTCACTGTGGTTGACCGTGGTCTCGTAACGTCTAAAATTACCCACAGTCTCCGCCTACAAAAATAATCGCAGAGGAGAGAAAATGTCATTTTGCCTTCAAATTTCAAACATCTGTAAGTTTCTTCTTTTTCATCCAATTTGTCTGAGATTTGGATAGATTCTATCCCTCGCCCAAGCAATCCTCCCTACCAACTTTCACAGTGATAAGAGAAATCATCCAAATTTTATAAGGAATATAATATTTGTGATTTTAATACAGTGATGCAGCCACCTTAACTAGAGAGCTGCTCCTGTGGCTCTATAATTTTACTGCCTTGGAAATAGTGGTCCATTGCACCTGAGCATTTTCTGGAAGCACTGTAAGACCTTTCTTTTTGGCCAACAGTTTGGCAGGAGGGGGCAGGGGTTGAGTGAGGATTTTCTAGGGGGCTGGGGTGTTTTTTTAAGGGGACTTTTAACATATTTTAATGTACTTTTTATATTATTCTTCCCTTGTAAACTGCCCTAAGTCTTATGGGAAGGGCAGAGTAAAAGTGTAAGTGAGTGAATGAATAAATAAATAAATAAAGAGTCACAAGAAAAGTGCAACAGAGGGCATTTTTACACAAGACATATCTTCTGGGAGTGGTCAATTAAACCCATGAATGAAGTTTACTTCTGAATAACTCTCCTGAGTTTCATGTGGAAATGTCTGTTTCTTAATTCAGGTTTATCAAAACTCAACATGGGTGGTTTACTAATGCACTTTCCAAAACTGGTGCCATAAAGATGTAAATTAACATCTAAATGCCAGTCAGGTGAAATTGCACAAGGTCACGTTTCCTCTGGGTGCCATCTTGAAACCATAGACAGGTTGCTGGAGAAGTGTTCCGCTCTGTACACCACATCTATGTTCAATATTGGTATGTCTGTCTGAGACCATCAGGAGCGAAGATGGAGTAAATGCATTTGAACAGGTACCACATAACTTTCTTTTTACGCACAACAGGGATGTCCGTCTAAACAACACTCATGCAAATGTTGATTCATTTTTGTAATTGTGGCAGATTGCTGTAATCCACAAATTTCACACTCATCTAAAAATGCCCTAAGCCTGAGCCACTATTAGATTTTTCACAGGTCAGAACTGGCAACAGCTTGAGTGGTCTTGGTGTTTCACTCTCGAAGGGAGCAAAAAAACAAAAATGACTTGCATTCACCATGGGTATTAGGGAAACACAGGAAGGATTTAGAATGTGGCCAAACAGCTTTGATGAGGCAATAAAGAGGACCTGCACAAGAAGAAAACAATGGGCTTCTAGCCTTTATACAAAGGAGACTTGGGAGTCTGATTATATTCTTGCAAAGCCAAAGTTTTTGTCTGCTTATTATCTTGGAAACATCAAGAAAAATCAGCTATTTGCTTCTCCATTTTTGTTGCTGAAGCAAAAGATTGGGGTAGGAATTTTCTCAGTCCCCAACGGAAGGAAGAAACAAATCTGCGAATCTTTCACCTGGGGTATTTTCAGACATTACGAGATCACGCTTAACCACAGACAATCCCCTGTGGTGGTGAATTGTCCCGTAACGTCTGGTTGCTCGCTGCCAGATGTTCACCACGGTGAACCACTGGCGGTGAGCAAAAAAACCACGTTTTCGAGGATGGTCCGGGCACCATCTCTGAAAGCGTGGTTAATTGAACCATGGTCCAGAATCGGCGGACGGTAACATCTGTTACCGCCGCCGATTCCGGTATGTGGTCCAGACCCCAGGACAGAATCAGGTGCAGCGGCCGCATTGGCCGCTGCACCCACCCGTCTCCAGGAGGGCGGGCTGCTAGGGAAGCATGGGGGGGGCGGGGCTGTGTGGCTGCACATTGCGCCGCGTAGCCCTGCCCCCTCCCCACATTCCCTGCTGGAATCAGCCAGCTCGTCTGTTGACAGGCCGTTTTGATTCCGGTGGGGAATCAAAAAGTGATTCCGTGACGAGGCCAATAGATGCCCCATCACGTCTGAAATCACCCAAAGACTTCCCTGGCAATGATCCGCAAACCTGAAGGGCTTTAATAAAGCTACTCTGAAGTAAGTGGTTTGACGATTGCAGCCCTTGTCTCCTAAGAGGCTGCACTGAAGTCAGAGTTAGTTATTAACAAAACACATGGAGCTTTAAACGGTCCAACTAAAAGTTCTCAATTGCTCTTGTCGCTTGTGATGTCCCAATCTTACTAATTTGCCAGCTCATTAAGGAGTGCCCAGAAAACACATGGATGCTACATATAATGTTAAGTGGGGCAGTATTAAAATCCATGTTAATGCCTCCTTTTTAGACCACAAAGCAGCAAAAAAAGGATGGGGGAGGTTGGGGGAGGAGGAAGACACAGGTTCAGTTTTGTTGAGCTCCTCTAATGACCAGAAAGAATCTGCTGTGGGAATTCTCCAGAACACCAAATCCAAATTTCTATTTAGCACCATGAAACAATCCAGATCTCACTCTTCATGTTGTTCACAAGGCAAAACATGTCACCTTGACATAAAGGCTGAGGAGTCCTTACTAAATGGCCTTTCCTCTATTATTTTTACATACATTTTTGGCTGCAACAGTCAGCTAATAATAGCAACTGGGAGTATCTACTAAGAGTGATGTTTTTATCAAAATGTGCACTTCAACTGTACATCTGAATGCCACTTAAAACCTAAACACTATCAAGGACCCTGAGAGTTTTTCAAAGTATGTGAAAACTATGTAGTAGTAATGGGAGCCTTTCTTTTGACCTAAATAAGTTGTGGATAAAATCCTTAGTGAACAAAGAAGAAATTAAAACACTAGACCTTTAGCCTCCACAGTGGGTATCCCAAGTTTGGATCTCTGTTAAAAAACCTGCTTGTTTTCGTTCCTGCACTCAGAAGATATTCTGCTGGAAGGCCTTGGGTTTGCGAAATGTAACGAATCTGTAAAGGAAAAAAGAAAATCGATGGAAACAGCAGCAGATTGGACAGAAGGTTAAAACTAATTTCAGAATACAGAGCAATCTACAAAACATGTTAGTAACAAATAAAGAAAAGGCTCACAAATGTTCATTTTAAGAAAAAAAGAAGTTTGTTTTGGATAAGCACAGCCTCACACAACTCTCATGAATTACATTTCAACTCTCACCCAGAGAAGCAGGCTTCATATTTATAAGAACATTCACATTATTATTCAATCTAACTCATATGTAGCAATTTAGATACTGGAGATTTCAAATGTATCTTTGCTAGCCAACAGAATCTTCCTTGGTCCAAAAGGAAAAGTATTGGGTAAATATAACCAATGCTTCCTGGAGTCACCATGTTATTTTAAAATATTTTTAAAGGCCAAGGGAAGGGATTTTTAAGTGCCCAATAAACATATATTTTTCAGGAAAGATATTGTTATCTGGATGATGCCACTATTGGTAAAAACAGATGTGACATTGGCCTGGGACTCACCTGCACATTTGTTCTCTCACCACCAGATGTTGGCCCGCTTTCACCCTGGGGGCAGGTAGGCAGCTAGTCCAGGCTGCATCCTCTAGAAAATCTCCAAGGTGCAGCCCGGGCCAACGCCTGCCCAACTGGGCCAATCCAGGCTATCCCATCTGTTAGGTCCCGCCGCCTAACCCCAACATGGTGTGAGGTCCTCCAGAATCACAGAGCCCTGGCCATAAAGACTAAAGTGGTCAACGGAGCAATCACACCTCAATGCCCCACCCCACCCCAAGGAGACTGGCCCAGCATCCTTAAAGGTAACTGGCAGCAAAGGCAACACTGTGTTGGGCAGACCAAATTTCCCAGTGCCCAGGCCACACCACCGCAGTGCCCCAGAGGGGAGGATGGAGCAGCAGGAGGAGGGACAGACTGGACTGGTAAGTCAGCACACCTCAGGGAGGGGAGGGGTGGTACGGCAGCCGTTCCACTGTAGGCAGAAGTTATATGCGGTGCATCCCTATCACCTTGTTCACAGGTATCCACCCGCATCACCACCCCAAGGACAGTGGGGGGACAAAGGAACCCTGCCGCCCCTGGAGAAGGTCCTGCACCCACACATCAGAAGAGGGTACCCTGGACCAACAAGGAGATCTAGGCCTTCGTTGGCCTCTGACAACATGATGCAATGAGGCCTGTGCTTGTCACGCCAGAACGAGTGGATGTTTCAGAGGATCGTCACCCAGATGGCAGAAGTGGGGTTCAACTGGAATGCGACCCAGTGCTGCCAGCAGGCCAAGGATCTACAGAGGGGCTTCAAGGAGGTCAGGGACAACTTCAAGTCAGAGCGGGGTTGCAAACCTCCTTGAATGCTTCCTCTGCATCGATTGTTACAGCGTAGCCTCATGGATTGCTGGCACCAGGCTCACACAGAGCTGCCGCCGAGTTGACACCCCATCACCAATGCCCAACCCTGAAGCACCCACTCATTTTGGTAGTGGTTCCCCCCAACCCCCTCCAAGAAGAAGGCTGGCCCATCAAGGACATAGACCAGCACATCCAGTCATGTACCCGGCCCCCAGTCAGCCTCCAACTCGGGAGAATTCGGACACCACCATCCTTGGGACTCTCTCCACCTGTCCCCTCAAATCAGACAGTCAGCCCTTGGGGTCAGAAGACCCAGAGGAGAAGGAACAGGGGACACCGAGTTCGAGGGAAGCAGTAACTGACTGCACCAGTGGGGGTGGGGAGGCGAACCAGTCACAGGCCACAGTGATCACGTAATGTCAGTCACCAACATAGCTCCCATTATTTGCTGTGTTCAAAGGTGTCCGAGAGGCCAAGGAGGAGGAACTCAAGAAAGTCCGGGATGCAGAGACACCTGCTGGGGAAGGTAGGCACAGCAAGTAGGTGGGAGGGCACCACAGTGGGCCAAGGGGGGCTCACATGCTGGACAGGTGGGTGTGGCAGGAGGGGGGCACAGTGGGAGCCAAGGCAACAGGCACAAAGAACTGAGGCAAAACACCAGGCCGGGAAGGTAGGAGATGGGCGGCCCCCAACGACTCTCATTTCTGTCCTGCCACAGGTCTGTCAGCGGAAAAGCTGGCTGCACCTGCGAGACTGGCAGTGGGCACCCAGTGGATGCAGGACCTGCGGGCATGGGCAAAGGTAGCAGCTGCGGCAGATGAGATACGGGACACCATCCATGGGCTGGTGGAGGAGCACCGGTGTTCCCTGTGGCAGCATGTCACCCAGCACTATAACCTCACACAGAAGGCTGCAGGGAATGCTGGATGGAGAGGCAGGATTAGGACTGCCACATGCAGCAGATGAGGGATTTGCAGGGTTCGATGGAAAGAGAGGGCCAGTAGCAGTCCTTAGGGATGCAGCGTACTCTCCTACACCATGTGGCCACTGCAAGTTCCTCTGTCACTGCCGCACTGGGGCGGGCCCGTTCTCAACCTCCCCACAGAGGCCCTGCCACTACTCTCCCCTACAGATCTCGAATGTCCGAGTGGGTCTCGCCAGCAGCCAGGCCTGTGGACACAGGGCCCAAGACTCTGATTCCCTGCACCCGCAGGCCCAACCCACCACCAGCCACTTGGGTGCCCGGGTATTCTGTTTGTTTTACATACGTTCTTATAATACTGAACAAAACTGCTTGATGTTATGTTCAGTTTACTGTTATTCCTTCCTAGCCATGCAGTGATACAGTGGAGTGGCATCACTTTCAAGAGGGAAGCATGGGAAGGGGGATGTTGCTAGTGTGGTGGTTTGTGGGGGTGTGGATGTGTGGAGGAAGGGTTGGGGATGGGTCCAGAGGATTGGGGGTGTTGGGTTGGGGTGTGTGCATGGGAGGGTGGGAAGTGTGCTCAAGGTTGCTGTTGGTGATTTTCCCTGTGGGAGCTGTACTCTCCGCATAGTTGGCTTGGGCTCAGGTATTTCGTTATCTAGTGAACTTTGCAAACAGTTTCCTCTTGTTTTAAGCAGTCCACACCACTGTTGTCACCCATTCTGTAATCCCAGGCTCCTTCTGCGTAACTGATCATGGAGCGTGCCTCCATGTCCGGTGCCATCCCTTGTGCTGGGGCCTGGGGCTCAGAGGAATTGGGGTGTGTGAAACCCTGGCCTGGTGGATGTTTGGCTGAGGGAAGATGTGCAGAGGCTGGTGGCTGATTCATTTTCCAGGGCGGCTGGCTATGAGCTCTTGAACTGCTATATGCAGCTGCTGGGTCATTGTGTGGTCAGGCCAGAGTGTGGGGAGAGGGCAGGTGAGCTGGGTTTAGGGGTGTTGGGGCGCACTGGACCACCCCCACCTCCCTGGGGCAATGGTACCATGGGATGCATCCGAGAGGGCAGCTTTGCAGATTTGATAGCTACCAATGTTTCGCCTGTGTCTTGCTGCTGCGGGTCCCTCTCTGCCACTTTCCTTCACTACTGCCCTGCTGTGAGCAAGAGGATACCCACGGCCCCAGCACAAGTTCCTTGATCAGATGCTGGAGCTACACCTCCTTGCAGGGCTGGCCAGGGCTCCCTACTTGCATGGGGAGCCAACTGCAGCTGCCATGACCTGCACATGGTCTGGACATAGCCGAACTGTGCCCTATGGCCCACCTGTGTGGGTGATCGGTAATCCGTGCTATGTAGGGCATGTGGATGGGATTGGACTGGCAGCCTGCCAGGGGCACTCATTGTTTTTACAACCCCATCATGCTGCTTGCCCAATGATCAGTGGCAAAGCTCCAATTGTTTTAAATGGGGTAGAATCAGACCCATCTTCACCTTAGAGATTATCTCGTAAGGTAAAGGTGCTTTCACAGAAAGAGTTTAACGAGGACATGTTCAGCAACTAGTTTCTGGAGGCACTTTCTCCACTGGTGTCTGATTTAGGCCTGCATATACTTCTGTATAATCTCAGGCAAAAAAAAAAGGCAGTTTCCCTATTTTTAGTGTGCAACTCTGAGACAAAAAGCAACCACACACTCTCCCACAGCTTCTGAAGAATCCTATATACTAAGCACTGGAAAAAAACTACCTCCTCCACCCACCTACACACACAGATATGATTCTCAGAACTACCCAAATCTTTCTGTCTGAGGAAACCACCAGGCTGCCTTAGTTATTTTCTAGTTAAGCCTGCTCGCTGTTGCACCACTACATTTCCTCTGGAAAGTTACATTGCTGAGATCATGCTTGTTTACTAAAAGGAGATGCTCAAATCTTCAACCTTTTCAAATAAGCAAGTGGAAACTATTTGTATAGACAAAAATACATTGGCCATTGTAGCATGTTGCCACCAGGAAAAAGGGGAGTCAAAAATCTACCTTCAGAAAAATATTGTTCTAGGTCGATTTTTACTCTTTCATAAGCAGCGCACTGACCCAGATAATAATACTACTTGTACACTGCAAGTATCATCTACACCCTAGTTATTTTCATAATCTTATATTTCTAATCTGGGATACTGTGACAGGGTGATTTGTCACTGTACAGCTATAACGTTTCTAAGTTACATGTGGCCTTTATGTGGCTTTCTTAAAAGAAAACCCCACCATTAAGGCAGCTTCTACCAGAGACATGACCTACTTTAGAACAGGGCTTCTGCAAAATTAACATGACAAGAATTATAGGCCTGCTATTCTTACTATGAAATAACTGCTCTTGAAGCTACACCACCCAGCTGGAATTGCTGAGTGTTTCTCAGACCCAGGACAGAAACACTTCAGTTCTGTAGGAAGGTGACTCTGCATACTGGTGTCTAAAACTAGATGAAGATACGTGGCTGGGATCAAGCCAAACAAAAGGGAAGAGCACAGCCCTAGGAAGAAAGCAGACTTAGGCCCTTTTTACACAGTGTGCGTGGTGATGTGCGTGCAGTGGGTGGGGGGAGGGTGTAGACGGGTGCACACACATCTTCACCCACCTACATTCATGGAGCACTCACTGTTTTAGTCGGTTACTCCATGCGTGTACAATGGGTGGACGTGGGTGTGCATGCATGTTTGCGGGAGTGCGTATGCATGCGCGCACACACACACGGTGTGTACACGAGACTCACCCATGCATGAACACCCAGATTTCCATGTGTTCATGCATGGGTGCCACCCGTGTAAAAAGGGCCTTAGTTACCTCAAAGAGAAATTGGATCATTAGGGAGGAGGATGGAAGTTGGATCTAAAATCATATTCTATTTATTTACATTCTAGAGTGAAGCTTGAGTTAGGACTTTGTTTTCATAGGGATTTATAAAGAGAATTATTACAGTTTCACTTGCACCCTTATTGATTACCTGGTCATACTCTGAAGCTCCTGGGTACAGAGGCCAACCAAGGAACAGCTCAGCTATCACACACCCCAGCGACCACATATCAATAGCTTCACAAAACGGTAAACCCAGGATGATTTCAGGAGCCCTGAAAAACAAAATTAAAATGTTCAGCATGGCACAGAAAGAAAATGGTTTCCATTTGCATATTATTAAATTACTAAGATGTATAGTAAACTGGAATGCCTCCCAGAGATGAGAGTGTAAAAGTGATTCCCCTGCACAGCTGTAGCATTTTGCCAGCTGTCTCAACAGAGTGCGCCTTTATCTTCCTCATTCACTGTTGCCATAATAAACCAACAATGCAGTCATCCACTTACAACAGGAAAGGGGTAGAACAGTCCCAGAGATACGTCCTATAACAATGCAATTATCTTATGGTCCTGGAAATGGCTGTAAAACAGCAGAGCAACATAATAGCTATTTACCTTGACTATATGCTATGGGGACAAGAGGATTTTCAGTACTCCTACAGCATTAACCCACCCCTGAAGCACCCTTAAAGTGAAGAAAGCATTGCCAAGCTAGAGAGTAGCATGAAGATTTCAGTGGCATGAGGCATGTATTCCTGTCATGATTGGGATGACAATCCAAACACACTCTCTCCCCAAGCTCCGTAATCTGTTACATCTCATTAACTTCAGAAACTTAAAAAGGAATGGGCTGCTTTAATGTGGAAGAAAGGGGTTTACAAAGCTAAGACAATGAGCTCTGGAGAAAGAAGAGCTGCTTTGCTTATTCTGGGCAAGTGTTTATACAGAATTTGTTTTTGGTATTTCAGGATAAAGAGAAGCAATCTGGAGGCTGTGATAATTGGGGTTCTGCATGTTTGCTTTAAAGGGTTTGTGTGACCAGACATGTTGTAAAATGTATTACCCCAAGCACAAAAATGTATCTGCCTGTCATTTACTCTTCAAATGTAAAAATATTTATCTGCCTTTCAACCTGAAACCCAAGAGGGGGAGAAAAAAAAACCTAAGTATAACCTGGGACTCGTATGAAATTTCTGTCCAGCTACAATGACTCACTACATGAAGCCAATATTTTAGCACAACTACCCTTTGGTCTCTCAGACCACAGCTGTGGAAACTAAACATGTGATTCATGCCTGAACACAGGTTGAGTACCAGTCTTATCTGCATAAAGTGTAGGATTCAAATGCACTAATCATCATCATCATTTATTTGTCATGACCACTGGTCGAAACAATATTAAAATACAAAATAATACATTCTAAAAATAAGACACTTGCGAAGGAAACCATCACAATGACTTACACTTACTCACATAATCACAGATAAATATGCAAATACCAAGCACCACTTCTCAGTGGTACCCACATTTACTGTATCTGTAATAACCAAACAAAGACATAAATTTAGATAAGAAAAAAGTACCAAGGAGCAGGTACAAAAAAAATAAATCCTTACTGTACCTGTTTCACTTTACCTTGAAAGCTTCTCACTACAGCCAGGGCATGAGCCACATTTGCCATTTTTCTCATAACTTGTTCCTGTGGGTTAGCTAACAGGTATGCCACTTTAAGTAGCATGTCCCAGTGTATTTTCCCTTTGCGGAGTGGGCTGATCAATTTATCTCTTATGCTATCTGAGAAGGGGCAGTTACACAGGTAGTGTAACAAACCTTCTACTTGATGTAATTCACATGAGCATAATCTCGATTCCAAAGGAATCTGAGCATACCTACCCTCCACAACTGCCGAGGGCATTAGTTGGAATCTAAGCAAGGTCAGAGCCCTGCAAGTAGTAAAGTTGGATATGACTGTTAAGTACCTTTTTAACTGGTGACAGACTTTATATTTACCATACCAGGGCAAATGCACTAATGTGCCAGAACAGGAAAGTTAGTTTTTGTTTATGAATAACTGTAGTTAACCCAGCAGTGAGGGGCAGTTGGCCCGCTCACTTTCTAGGCAAGTTTCAGCCAGTTCTTCCTGACATTTGTTTGTAATTTTTCTGTAACATGTAGAAACTAGTGTGGAAGTCTATGGCATATTAATCATGGCTGAACAAAGAAGTGAGTATATAGTGAACAAGGAGGTTGTATATACTCATTTCCCAACTTGAGACATGGTAGCTGAGTAGTTAAGGCACTCAACTACATCCCTGAAGGCTGTTGATTCAAGTCTTGCTTGGTTTCAAACTGGATGCTTGCCTCCATCCCACCCAGCTGTGAATGGGTACCTGGTCCATTGAGTTGGAGAAGTAAAGGTGGTCCAGTGTGGTGCTAGCTACATCACACACCCTTGGGCACCCTAAGCCAAAAACTGGTGTGCCTTACCCACACCAGCCCAATAGGCTGTGGGGCTCAAAACAGACTTTGATTTTTGACATCTTGCAAATGGTAATTGTATCATGAGCAAAAGTTCTCTCCAATATATGGAATGTCCTGCAGGGACTGTAATGCTCATCTTAATACCAGTTTCTATCCAAACATTAAACTGAGCATATGTGGTGAGCAAAGATTCCCCAAAGTACTTATCGTACTGCCGCGCCGCATAACATGAGCACAGCCTTCTTTGAGGTGACAGCATGTAGGACTTCTATTAGTTATTATCTTCTCCCATCACAACCACTCAGACACATTCTTTTGCATAATTATTTTGTGGACCATTGTGGAGAAAAGCTAGCTCTACCACTTAAACTGGTACAGTTAACCTTTTACCCCAACCCACTTAATGTATGCTAGAGGTAAAAGAGGTCAAACTTTCCTCCTTAGCACAACTTTCTTATGTAACGGAATCTTTTGACTGATACAGCTCCATAGGGACATGGCATTTGTCACCCCAATCATGACACAAATACAGTGAGGTAGGGATGCGACTTGAGGATGTTTGTTTTTTTTCATTCTTCTTGTTAAACCTCAGCATTGGCTCCATTTTAGCTACTCATCTACTGTGTGTGTGTGTGTGTGTGTGTGTACATGCACATGCGTTTCCCAGCTGTCTTCTGCAGACTATCTGCTTTACACAGAGGTACAGGATTGGTTAAAACTACATTCAGGGGCCTGTGTTCACTGTGTTTTCTGCCAATATGAAAAACACAGGGTGTTAACAAATGAGACAGCAGCCACTAGGTGGATGTCCATCTGCCTGTTTATTAGGTGTCTGCCTCCACCAGCCATGTGGCCACCACCCACCGGACACACAGTCGCCACTCACGGTGGGGTCCCGGAGCATGCAGAGCCAGCTATGCTGGCAAATGCAGGCTAATGTGTGCTCATGTGCCCACGTCCCATCAATTAGGTTGCGTGCAGCCTCCATGTGTTTAGGTCCGCCAGCATCATAGCGTCATGCATGAAAAGCCTAAAGCATTCCGAGGAGCGACCACTTCTGGCCCCTTTCTCCACTCTTGCTCTCATTGGCGCACATGTAACGTCTGCCTTAAAAGCCCACCACACCATTTTCAAATGTGTTCTCCCAGTTCTTCCTAGTTGGCACTAGGTACCCAACACTTGTGCTTTCCCAACCACTGCATTCTTCGTAACAACATGCAGAGGATTACCATCTCCAGGGTCATGGCTCAAAACGACAGCCAGGTGCTACCGGCACTGAACAATTGCAGTTGCTTTCTGTCTACCGATCTTCCCACCAACACTGCATCCCCTGGACCAAGGAAGAGACCAAGACCTTCATTGCTCTATGGGGGAGAAAAAGGTTCAGTATGCCCTGGTGAAGTGCTACAGGAACATGGCAGTGTTCCAAGAGATCTTGGTCCAAATGGCGCAGCAGGGCTACACCCACAAACCTGTGGTAGCAGCGGGCCTAGGACTTGATGCATGGATACAAAGAGATCCAGGACAACAACTTTGCCACCACCGTAAGAAGCAAACATCACGGTCTTGGTGCTTACCCAGTGCCTGGCTGCTGTCAGGGACTGGATGAGGATGAGCCAATTGCAGCTGAATCCTGACAAGACTGAAGTGATGATGGCTGGCTGGTCCTATGACTTGGAGGGGGTCGGGACACCTGTCATTGATGGGGTCTGGCTCCTACTGGTCGATCCGGTTCACAGTCTTGGTGTGCTTTGGACCCCTCACTGCACCAGTATTGTCAGGTTGCAGCGGTGGTCAGGAGTGCTTTTCACCAACTTCAACTCATGAGAAGGCTGCGACATTTTCTTTCCAATTTGAATCTGACCACTGTCATCCTATGCTTTCATCACCTCGAGGCTAGATTACTGCAACACACTCTATGTGGGGCTGCCCTTGATGACTGTTCGGAGGCTGCAGCTGGTGCAGAATGCGGTTAACTAGGCTCCTCTCAGGGACGAGTCACCAAAAGCACATTACACCTGTTCTCTGAAGTCTGCACTGGCTGCCTATAGCATCCCTAGCACAATTCCGAGGTAATGAAAGCATTGAGCACATAACACCGGTGCTCCATTCGCTGCACTGGCTGCCAAGTCTTCCGGGTCCAATTAAAGGTTCTGGTGATGACCTTTAAAGCCCTAAATAAATGCCCTAGGCTCCATCTATCTGAGAGATCGCCTGGCTCCCCATATCTCGTCATGACCTCTGTGATAATCTGGGGGCGCCTTCCTGGAGACTCCATTTTTTTGCCGGGTCTCGACTATGAGGAGGACATTTTCAGCCATCACACCTCTGCTGTGGAATTCCTCCCACAGGAGGTCCGCTGTACTAAAGTCTAGTGGTCTTCTGGAGGCAATGTAAGACCATTTGCACCATCTGGCTTTTGGCAGCAAGGACTGAAGTGGGGTGGGGGTGGATTTAAGGGGGACTATGGGTTGGGGGGTAGGGAGGGATTAGGTGAGAAGTTGTTGGAAGTGGGCTGGTTCTTGGGGAAAGGAATTGTATCTTAAATGTTTTTATACTGCATGTTATCATTTTTTGTGAGCCGCCCTGAGTCTTCAGGGAAGGGCGGGATACAAATATGAATAAAATAAATAAATAAATTCAATGTGCTGGTTTTGACCTTTTTAAAGTCCTAAATGGTCTAGATCCCATGTATCTAAGAGACAGCCTGTCCTACCATGTTCCATCACGGCTCCTAGTCAGCTGGGGGCGCCCTCCTTAAGGTTCTATCTGTTACCCTTGCCTGTAGGATGGGAGTGTGAAGGAGGGTGTTCCCAGTTGCTGCCCCAGTTTTATGGAATTCCCTTCCTTGGAAGGTTTACTTGAACCCTTCCCTGAGCATCTTCCAGAGACAGTGTAAAAAAACCTTTTATTTGGAAGAGCATTTGGTGGGCGGGGATGAGGGTTGTTTGGGTTATTGGGTAAGGTTGTGGGAAGGGAGGGAGTGTTTTATAGTTTGAATTTTTATTGTTGTTTTATTACTGTAAGCCGCTCTGAGCCTTTGTGGGGATGGTGGTGTATAAATTTGAAAAATAAATAAATATTACAAGCTCGACTGGTTCCTGTTTGGATAGAGCCATCATTGCATCCCCCTGTACGGCTGCGACTTTGTGAGGGTGTCACGGGTTGGAGGTCCGCATCCCCACTTTACCAGGTTTGAGTGACTGTTTCCCTCGCGCACAGCCCACTTGAACCAGTTTTCCTCTCTGGCCGGTACAAGCCTGCCGCAGGGACAACCCCTTTGTCACTCAAGGGCCCAATCCTTCCCGTTTACAGACTCTTTAATCTCTGGGTTCGCAAGAGCTTGAGAACTCTTGTTGCTCACTTGTGTTTCAATGTTAG